>JAYJLV010055693.1:0-18677 GCA_036873485.1 Torymus texanus
GCGGGAGCTGAAGCAGACCGCGTCAGCGCTTACCAAGGAAAGAGAGAGAGAGAGAGAGAGAGAGAGAGAGAGAGAGAGAGAGAGAGAGAGAGAGAGAGAGATAGGTTGTTTATTTGCCTTCACGGAAAATAAATAACGCTCAAAGCTGCAAGGTCATCACTGGCTCCATTCGAGAGTTTCTTCGCTGAGCCGCACCCTCACCTCACTGCTGCAACAGAAGCCGGTGAGCATTCTGCCTTCAAGTCCTCCGCTGCTCACCGCCATCACCTCGGCTGCCTTCTGCTACCTGTTCCAACGAAGACTCACCGCCCTGCATCCTACAGATACCGCCTGCTGTGATGAAGGCGATGCCCGTAGTGCTGCAGACGACGCCCTCTTACCGTTTTTTCAACGGTTCGCCCAACCGTCGCGTGAGTCAGCACCTTTGCGTGAGTCAGCGCTTCACTGGCCAAGTTCATCGCGCATCACACTTTGCGCACATCGGCAGTCGCGTCCGTGCTGCCATGACCATACTGTTAACCAGCCTAGCTGTAACGCCCTATCTTACCAGCAGACGGTCACCTGCCGTAGCTGTCGATAGCTCGCCTGGTACCCTCGTGCCTCGCGAGCACATGTCGCACCATTCCACCTTTGGCTGGGTATGAGGGCTAGGCAGTGCCCGGCTTGCAACAATCGCCTGACTCGGAACGACCCTCTTCCATCGGCCACTTGCTCCACCTGCCAGCGCACTTTCCACGCGCGGTGCCTCCCCTCTGCCGCTCCAAGCTCGCCTGTGCGCTGTACTATGTGCGGTGGGATCTGTCGAGGAGCCAACACCAACTCACGCAACACCAAGAAGCAGTGTTCGGCGGCTGTGCAAGAGCTCACGCCTACTAAGCCGTCTTCGGGCCCTGCCCTCTTGGAGAATCTGGCCACGCCCCTTTCCACAGGCCCATCTCTCAAGCGGCCTGCGTATCGTCCCCGACCCTCTCATCTCTGCCAATTGACACAGCCTCGTCAACCATGCTACTCCACCCACACTTGCCGGCAGGCAATGAGGCTTCACCGGCTTTCAGTGACGCCCCGCCGTACTTCTTGCAATTCCTCGAACTATTTCGGCAATCTGACGCCCGACACACTGCATCTCTAAATGAGATTACGCGGGCCGTAACTGAAAATAGTAATGCGATCAAAGGGTTCGTCGCTCGTGTGGATGGACTGGAGGCAAGCCAGAACACGCGCAGCTCCGAATATAAAGATGAAGTCAGTGCTGTTCGCAGTGATTTAGCGCGGGCATCTGCCGTGCAAGAGACCCGCGAGAAATCCTGATAAGAGGCATTCCTGCCTGAACCAACCTCTCACCGCAGCAGATCTCCGGAGCATTTCTTTCGGCATTGGTGCTGTCGCATCTTGCCCCGCTCGTCACCGCCTAGCGTAGCTGGGATCCAAAACCTCGTGACGTGCGTCACAGCCGCACTGCCACCAGCGCCTTCGGCTCAGCCTCTACACCATCGGCCCAGGTCTCTCACCTAGAGGCCACTAAATCACGTGCGCTCGTCATTATGCTTGCTTGCCCGACCACCCGTGATGATATTCTCAAGAGAGCGCCTGCTCTTCGAGGAATTAGCTGCCAAACCATCTTCGGCGCTGGGGGTGATGCCAAGCTTTCTGTCACCGCGCTTTGGCCACGCCCAGTCTACGAACTGCTCAAGCTCCGTTCATAGCTGGGCACGATTTCATCTCCGCCACACTTGTTTGCTCAAAGCCCGCTCCGTCGTCGAAGACTATCCTCACAAGTAGCCTGAAAAAGGTCCGCTTAGACGTGCTTCATCAATGCCTCTCGAACCACCTCCTGCATTCTCGCCCACCCTCACCTTTTCCAATTCATACATTCATTGAAACTACGCCCAGCATCACGTCAAACACCCTGCGAGCTCGCTTCTAAGGGGCCTTAACGGTCCAGGTGCCAGAGGTGCTGGCAATCACTAGCTCCGCGTGTCGGGAAACGTAGACCTCCCGTTCGAGTTGGGCGAGGTTAAACGGGATGTGCTGGTATCGATGATACCAGACTTATAAATCGACTGCTGTCGGTTCGAATTTCGTTCGTACATTCGAAATTATGCATGATCCCGTAGAGAACACGTTGATAGTAGCAAAATAAATATAAAGATATCTTGTTTTGTTAATTAGATATTTTATGTGTTTATCCCACTTCATGTTTGCATAAAAAATTATACCTAAATACTTAGCATTATCTACTCTTCTAATTAGTTCAGTATTAATTTTTATTAATATTGATATTGTTCGGTAAACTATCACAGTAGTTTCTAAAAGTTACGTAAACTGTTTTTTCTATACTTAAAGTTGATTTATTAAGTCTAAGCCATACCGATATCTTTTCAAGATGCTTCTTCATTGTGTTTTCAACTTCAGTCCATGTATCACCTGTTGCTACTATAGCAGTGTCGTCCGCGTATGATAGTATTCAATTTTCTGGCATTTACATACAGTAAAAAAAGGAGGAGTCCTAATATGGTTCTCCGGTGCTAGTGGTTTCTGATTCACTAGTATGTGAGTCTATTCTAACTATTTGTTTTCTGTTACTTAGGTAACTCTCAATGAGTTTGAGTCCCTTTCTTCTTATTCCATATGCATGTAATTTATCAAGCAGTATTTTGTGCTTTACTGTATCGAATGATTTTGCTAAGTCTGGAAAAGTGATTGCTACGGGTTTACGTTTTTCTAGTCTTTCATATATGATCTTAGTTATAACACTTAGGTCATCTTTTGTTTCTTTATTCTTTAAAAAACCAAATTGCATTTTGCTGATTATTTTATGCTTGTTTAAAAATTCAGTAATTCTATTGTGCAGAATTTTCTCAAAAATTTTTGCAATATTAGAAGTTAAGAATATTGGTCTATAATTATTTCTCTCACTTTTATTTCCTGCTTTGTATATAGGTGTATTTCCGCTGCTTACAGTGCATCAGGCCATGTTGATTTTTCAATGCAAGGGTTAAAAGTATGCACTAAAATTTCTGCTATGAAGGGTGAAATTGCTTTTAAAGTCCTTGAATGAATTTTGTCGACACCACCTTTTTTGGTTTTAGATTGTCTGTTATTTTCATGACTTCCCCTGGGTTAGTAGATCTTATAAATATTTTATTCGGGTTCTTAATTGGCAGTTCTCAGTTTTTATTATTCGGAGTTGTAATTCTATTACTCAGTGTTTCACCTAAATTACAGTAATATAAGTTCATGATATTTGCTATTTCAGTTTTATTTTTGATTATTTCGTTGGTGTCATTTTTTATTTATTCAATTGTTATTTTATTTTTGTGTTTGTCTCTTCCTAGTTTATTGTTTATGCAAGCCCAGAGTTTTCTGGAATCATTACTATTTTTTTCTATTAGTGTTTAATCATAGTTATTTTTTGCTTCCTTGATGATTTTATCTAAAGTTTTACAATAGGTTTTGTATTTGTTTTTTAGTTCTTGGTTATCCGGATTTTGTTTTAATCTGTTGTATAGTTTTTCTTTTGTTTTACATGAGTTAATTATTGCAGGTGTTATCCATTTTTTCCTAGGGTTGTTTTTAGAGTTGTGTTTTGTTTTGGTAGATTTGGCTGTATCTATGCATGTTTGTATTGCATTTATTATTGTATTTGTTAGTTCATTTGGATCTTTGATTTTTTTATGTTCATTCCAGTTTGTTTCTCTAGTGGCGTTAATTAGTTTTTTATACTTATAGTAATACAAATCTTTTTTTGTCTTGCAACTAAGCATCTCGCTTCATTGCTAATAATACCGCCGCGTCAGGTTCAGCTAGTAAGCTCCTGTACGCGGCGGACGGATCGCGTCGGGAAGGCTAGTGTGCGCGGATGAACTATCCGCATCGGGTCAGGTTAGTTAATTATTTGCGCGCGGGCGCTCTCGTCGCAGCGTGAGAACCCGCCTTGAAACTAGTCGCGCGCAGGCGCGAGTATATAAATCACGGCACGCACGAATAAAGGTAGACTTGGACTGACCATTCTCCGATCCGCTTCCAACTCTCTCCTGAACACTGGCAACGTGCACACACGAGTCAGTATACCGTTCCCTCTAACCAATTAATTACCGCTGTCTTACACCCTCGTGACTGCCCGTCCTGCCCTTGGTACCTTCGCCTTTTCCCTTCGCCACGGAGTAACGAACGTACCTAGACACACAGCCTCGCTCCAGCTCGTGATTGACTCTGCAGGTGTGAACGCACGGAGGCAGGGGGCAAAACGAGACGAGGAACGATTGCTCCCGGTACTACGTGGACACACGTGTACCCGGATCCAGTCGGCAAAAGGGGTAGAACGAGTACCTGGGGTAATTCGGTTCACCGACTCCTGGCATCGTGTACACACGAGGCAGGCGCGGAAACGATTGCTCCGGGCACTACGTGGTTATACTTGTACCCCCAATCCCGTCGGCTACGGGGCAAGACGAGCAACCGGGGTAATTTGGTCCACCGACTCCTAGCATCGTGTACACCCGAGATAGGCCCGGAGAAACCAAAGGCCTACAGGTTAACCCTAGAGTGTGTGCACACACGCCCCTAGAGGAACGTGTCAGACAGACGGACTGAGGATTTCGGGCTACCACTGCCGTCGTGCACACGCGAGGCAGGGGTATACGAAAACCCTCTACCACGGCTAACCCGGAGCCCGTGCACACGCGGGCGTAGCGTTAACCTCGGAAACTAGCGACCGCCGCTTCTGCGAAACGCTAACGAAACCCCGCACGGAAATACGACCGTGGAACGACCGTACCCGAGATCGACATACAACTATGTAGTAAGTGCGTTTTTCGACTTCTGATTTCAGATGGCTTAACGCGGATGCCGACTTCGCCGACTACTGCAGGATTGTGTGGTTGAACCGTGACAATTGTTATAGATTTAAGTGAATAAATATCTTTTGTTATAAAAATCGAGCCGTTATATCTCATTCCGGCCCTGTTAAGCCACCTATCGCTCCTTTGTCCCACCCTACGAACCCCGGTATACTCTTGAGCCTCCGGCAGGAACGGAGCTACCGTCACAAAGATTTTTACAATACCTCTGTACATATAATTGCAAACGGATTGATCTTGAGACTTTCAATAAATATTAAAAAATTTCAAAATTTGCATTTAAGCTTCTTATATTAAGATATAATATCAGATTATTCTTTTTATTTATTTTATTATTAAAAGTCTGAAGATCATTGTAAGATCGCTCTTGTTCAATTAGGTTACTTTGTATTTCACTGAATAAGTCATTTTCCTCCATCATTTGCGACAACATTCACTAATCTTGTTTTTCTTTGATAAATTAGTTTATTTCTTTTATAGTCTTATATTATCTTTGCCGCACTTGTTTCATCTGCTGTCGGTAAGGTAGGTGCAATTGTGTAATTAATTAAGTTGATGTATTTTTTTAATTTGTTTTTAAATATTCTACATTTCAATCGATCTGTTGGTAAATGATCTGTAGGTAAGTTTGTTCTATACTGAGTGTTGTTGTAATTGCAGTTGACACATGTTATTTTATTACTTTTGCATTCACTCGCATTATGACTTTCGTTGCATTTAATACACACCGCTTCGTTGCTACACTTATAACTATTGTGACCAAATTTTCCGCAGTTTAAACACGGATTTATGTTTATTAGATCAAATACGCTGCAGCATTGATGCCCTATAAATACTTTATTCTTGTTTTGTCTGATGTACTTATATGTCTCTGGTGTGACTACCATGAATACTGGGCTGATTTTATTTCTCGTATTGAAGTACATAAATAATACTTTACCACTGTTCTCAAACTCCTGGAAGTTCCTGCTTTTGATGTCATTCTCTATATCACTTTCATTCATATTTGTTTCATTTTCTATTCCCACAATTTTTATCTTCGGATTATTTTGTTGTTCAATGTTTATCTCACAGCTTCCTAGTTCTTTTGGAAGCCCTGCCTGGATTGTATCTATACTTTCTGCATTCACACAGCTTATTTCAATTTCATTGATATTTTTGTTCTTATAAATTTTGTTTGGACACTTTTTTCTGATGTAAGATATTTTTTTAATAATTGCATAGTAGTCTTTTTGTTTAGGGTCTTTATTCTTGATGGTTATATTAGGAATTCTTTTTGGTTGTGATTTTAATTTTAATTCCGTTATGGCCTCAGCATATGTTTTTTTGCTTACGAAACTTTCTGCGTGATTCTTTTGGTAGTATTGTATTTTTTCTTCTTGTAAGTCATTTTTATTTTGTAGAATGCTTACCATCTGTTTTAGTAGAGTGTTTTCCGCTACTATAGTGTTTATGTCACTTTGTTCATCATGAACTGTTGAATTTAATTTTTCCACTGTTTTGTTATGTATCTCTTGCAATAATTCTTCCCTTATCTCTTCTTCTTTTTTTAATTTAATTTCAGCTATCACTCCTTTTGCCACATCAGTGAGCATATGGCTTTCTGACGATTTTGAGATTATCTCTCGCATGGAATGGTCGGGACATACTCGTATTACTAGATGTTCACCTACGTACCTGACTTTTTTTAATTTATTAAAGTCACTCCTGTAATATACACTTTCACAAATAATACAGATCACAGTTTTTACTGGTGTTGCTGGATGTAACTTGTAGTAAATTCGATCGAGCTTATCAGGTGGATCTGTATCGTTCGGTGCCATGTATTACATATCCATGTAAGTCATTCCATGTAGATATTAATCCAATACACATGCAGCCCTTAATCAATAAATTTATTACCTATATACGTATAAATAATTAACTTTTTTTCTGACAGTTAATTTTCAAACAGATTTAGCACAGTCTTTATATCGGAGCAAAATGTAAACACGTCTGCTCTGGCCGACATCCAGACTAATACATAAATTATGATAATATAATTTTCAGATCTTTTACAGTGTATATATATAGTGTGAGATTTAAAAATATATTTCGAATAAAAAATTCAATTAAATCAAGACAAATCAATATATACGTAAAGGGGAAAAATATAATTTAAATAAAGTACAAAAACAAAAACAAAACCAAATACAAATAGAGCTTTGTTAGTATTTTGTTTACATTTTTGAAACAAAGATAGATAATGCTTCAAAATAAATTGGGCTATCTTCTACCAGTGTTTTTCTATGGAAATACGTAAAAAAACAGAAAATCGATTTTTCGTAATTTTAAAGGTGGTGAATCCCCTTAAGCAACTAAGGTGTTCCTCGCTATGGCATCGAGGTATCGAAAGTTTTTACCCGATTTTGCCACGATTGCTGACCACCTCACACGCCTAATGAAGAAGAACACATCAAGGCACTTATCGCAACTGCTCCGATCCTATACGGGCCCGATTTCGCTTCGCGCATTGTTAAACAAACCGACCCCAGTGACTCTGGTTTGGGAGTAGTACTGTTCCAGGAGATAGATTTGCGAGTCGTTCGCTTTCTAAAGCTGAGCAAAACTACTCGGTAACTGGGAGAGAATGCCTTGCTGTGCTATGGGCTATCGAGCAGTTTCGGGTATACGTAGAGGAATATCGTTTCCTCATAGTGACCGACCATAGCAGCCTGCGTTGGATTCGATCATTACGTAGCCCGACAGGTAAACTAGCAAGGCGGTCACTTAGGCTACAGATGTACAACTTCGATGTTGAACATCGCCAAGGGAGTCTTAACTACGTACCGGATGCCTTATCTAGAATGTACGAAGAAGTCGAGGAAGAAGAGCAACCCGTCGTAGGCGCCAATTGGTGGGCTGTAACCACAAATGACGAATAGTATCTCGGCTGGCAGAAGGTGTTAGAGGAACCTAATACTTATCCCAGGTGGAGACTAGTGGTTCCAAGTGAAGAAAGGAAGAAAATTCTACTGGAATGTCACGACGACCTGACTGCTGGAAATCACGGAAGGGAGAAAACCTTTGCCAGAGTAACAAAATATTATTACTAGCCAAAATATTACCAGCCAGTAAAAGAACACGTAAGAACTTGTTTGGTATGCCAAAAGTGCAGAATGGAACAGAGGCCCCCTCTAGAATTAATGGGGCAAAGAACTATTCATAAGCCTTGGAAAGTCGTCGCAGTGGATATAACCGGACGTTTTGTCCGGAGTAAAGCTGGATACGAGTACATCTTGGTGTATCAGGGCTATTTACTAGGTGGGTAGAATATATCCCAATTCGGAAAGCCAACGGTAAGACTATCCGGAAAAAATGTAAGGACAGGACCGTCTTGCGATATGGTGCACCCGAGGTCTTTCTTTCGGATAATGGGACAGAATTAAAAAATCAGTTCACCGACGAGTATTTAGAAGAGATAGAGGTTCATCACTCTCATACTCCACCTTACCATCCTCAGGCTAATCCAGTGGAGAGAGTGAATTGAACTCTCAAAACCAGTATTATGGCATTTGTCGAGGGAAACCATAATACGTAGAACCAAAGATTACCTCAGCTCATGTTCGCGTTAAATAACGCACGCCATAGCGCCATTGGTAAGTCGCCGGCTATGTTAAATTAGGGCAGGGAGCCAGTGCCTCCCGGGACTAAAAGGAGGGAACAAGATCGGGCAGTAGAAGAGACAGCTGCTCAAGAGGACGTGGACGCCTGGCTAGAGAGAATGAAGAACCTCAGAAACATGTTAGGTGATGCTGGTCACCGCTCAAGAGAAGGACAAGAGCGTCATTCTGAGGTATATGACGCCAGGCGATGACAACCGAAATTGGAGGTTGGAGGTAGCGTTTGGAAGAAGAACAGCGTATTATCCTCTACCGCTCAAGGAGTGATGGCGAAGTTGACGCCGAAATACGCCAAGTCACCTACCGTGGAGAAACGCCCAAGCCGATCCAGGAGCCGACCGAAAAGCATTTCCAGGAGGAGGCCCTCGAGGGGCCGGACTGTCGCTGCGGAGGCACCACCGCCACCACCTAGGGCACTTTCTGCCGGGCGGGGCCTCCCAAGAGAGCCTAGGAAATCAAGTCATCCTAGACTCTGCTTCTTTTGTAGACATCCGAAAGCCCGGTACCCCGCAACCTGTCCTAACGCTAAGACCCACAACCCACTCAATCCTTTTTACTATCATCAAAAACATCAAGTTTATAGCAAGTAGAGTGGGCCATGGGAGCGTTGTATATAGTTAGGCTAAACTAAATTGTTATTTGTTTCCACCTGGCTTGTACGTATTTCCGTACCCTAAACCCTTTTCAGGTACAGGCGACGTCGAAATTTGTTGCCGAGTCGCCCATCACCGACGTCGGTAATAGCCTGTAATTGTAATAGCTTACGCGCGCAAACGCGAGATGGTGCGTCGATGCAGAATTGGAGCTGCAACCACGTGATGACTAGCGGACATGATGGAGAGGAGGCTGCCATTTTAGAATTCGCGAGGTGAAAGTACAGACGGGTATTTCTTCTTTGCTCCGCTATTTTCATCTAAGTAACCAAAAGTTTTTGATTTGTTTCGGCCGCCCCGATTCTATTCGGCATTTAAAATCGGATTTATACGTGTGTTCGTGTATCAGGATTATTATACGCGCGCAAAGATACAACAGCTAAGTACGACAGGCTTGTATCATCGACTGCACATAGTACACATAGTGCACATAGTATTACTCGCCACTGCGTTCTTCAAAGTCGACGCTTCCAGCTTTCCTTCGGAAGTGCGACACGATCTATAGCCAGGTCAATCGAGAGGAATCTCTATCGTTATTACGTCGAGGCATCAGCGAAGGTAAGTGTGCACGTATTCTACCGCGCAGCGAATTAATCACGCGCTACCGTTGTTCAGGCTCGCCGTACCTGGACAGCGGTTTCGGTTAGGCGTTCTCATGCGGAAAGAGCGAGCACAGAGAGAGAGAGAGAGAGAGAGAGAGAAAGAGAGAGAGAGAGAGTAGTCCTGGTGATCGTAACCGTCACCAAGGGCATTTTTCAAGTTCAACTTGCCGGTCATTTGCAACCGGCAAGTGCACGCGACAAGTGCGCAGATGACGCGGCAGTGTAATGTGCTTTGTCTCTCTCGTACTCAGTTAAGTGTGTGTGTGTGTGTCGCACAGAGAACGCGACTACTATCTCGGTACCGCAAGCGTGACGTCAGATATTCGAGCAGCTGATACCGCGTACTTAGTGCCGGCGCACCTATTAATGTAGGGTAAACTCACTGAGACCGTTTATTTGTAATTATCGGTAACTTCCTTTAATTCGTTTAATAAATCATAGTCGTCCATTGTTAATTTTAACTGACCGAGTTATTATTTCTCGACCTTAATCATTCCCCGTTCCCCGTCGCCTCCGCGGTCGTTGCATTAAGGAAATGGCATCTCATTGAACTGAGCAGCTGACACACGAAACTAGTGACTAATGGTGAGTTTAAGTCACTGGCGAGAAATAAAGCGCGAGTCACAGCTTGCGTATTGCACGGTAAGTAGCCAGATTAAGTGTGCAATTGCACGACGTTGTAGCGTCTGCAACTTAATCTGATCACTGGGTTAAAGAGAAGTGAGCTAAAAGACCCAAGTTCGAAGCACCAAGACGCATAGGTGGACGCGCTTGGTGAATAAAAACCACCCCGTGACAATTGTTGCATCCTCGTTGGCAAGTTTCTTTAGTTATTCAAGTGTTGTGTAATCATGAGTCACTGAACCTCAAAGCAATGCATGTATGTATTCAAGATGTTGGAGCAAAAGCAGTGCGACTCTCTATCCAGCCTTACTTCGAATCGTCCTTCCCTATGGACATTCAAGATTTAGTCTTGCCCAAATTATCCTCCTATAAACCGCCATTCGAAGTCCATATCTATATGACTAATCTCCCTAGTTCTGTATTACGCTTGTGATTTTGAACGAGAGGATCATCTCCTCGAACTCGTGCAAGATTTTTGGCGGGCGGAAGAAATATTGTCAAACTTGAAACTTTGATTAAATAAAAAGGTAATAAACGAATTGTATTTCGTTCTGAGAACTCTTTATTTTCTTCAATTACGTTTCTGAAATTTTGAAAATTTGAACTCGAATTCTGAAAGAAGTTCAGAAGAAGTCGAAAACGCTTGCTTGTTCTAGCTTTATCTCGTTCAGTCAGCATATATCAAAAAGGAAATTAGTCAGCTGCGCCAGAAGAGAAAGCTGTGGGAGAAAAATTGAACCCCATTCATAAAAGACAACGCATCAGGGTGGGCGGTCGTTTATCTCGCTCTCTTCTTGAAAAAGATGCAAAATACCCGTTCATTCTACCATCGTCTTGTTACTTTACCACACTGTTGATTCGCCAATCTCATTCATTTTCGTACAGTTCAAGATGGTGTACAGCTAATTTTCGCCACTCTCAGTCGTTGGTATCGGATTATTAGGGGACGACGTGAGGTTAAGAAGGTCATAAAGGCCTGCGCAACTTGTACTTGCTATTCGCCTTGTATTCCCTATCAATTGATGGATAACCTCTCTCAATCTCGAGTTCGCCATTTGTCGCCTTCGAACGTTCTGGTATTTACTACGCTGGTCCGATAAGCGTACTTCTGACAAAGACACGTGGCAAAGGTACTATGAAAGGGTAAATAACCATCTTCATTTCTATGGCTACTAGTGTTGTTCACATCGAGGCAATTGAAGACTACTCGAGTGAAGCATTTATCGCCGCTTTTCATAGATTCTCATCGCGCAGGGGATGAAACTGTTTTCAAATCAAGGAACCAATTTCGTCGGTGCCGACTCGCATTTACGGCAAATGGTAATAGAATAGGCGTCTTTCATCTCACAAGTCTCTCAATCTCTCACTCAAGATGGTACATCCTAGCGATTTAACCCCCCAAGCGCACCCCACTTCGGCGGTGTTTGAGAGGCAGCGGTTAAATCTGTGAAATTTCATCTGCGTAGAGTTATCGGGGAGGAGGTGGTCACCTTCTCCAAACTCGTCACCCTTCTGTGCAGAATTGAGTCATGCCTTAAATCGAGGTCATTAGTTGCGTTTGCTAATGATCCGTCCGATCTCCAATTTTTATCACCGTTTCATTTTTTAATTCCTTGTTCGTTATTTTTAGTTCCTGAAGCAGATGTAACGTCCATAAACGTGACGGACCTTACATCTACTTTAGGACGGAGAGATAACTCAACATTTTTGGTCCCGCTGGTCTTCAGAATACCTGACGTATCTACAAGTGCGTCAGAAATGGATTTATCGGCAACCTTTAGTAGCTGTTGGCGATCTGGTGCTCATATGGACTGAGCTGACACCACATGCTAAGCGGTCCCTCTCCCGTATTATGGCGGTCCATTCTGGAAGTGACGGAGTCAGTTTACGGACGGCCACTACTATGCTTCGTCAACCTATTGTTAAACTGGTTCACGTGCCAACTTCAGATTAAAGCATCATTCGTCTATCTGACGATCGTGGGCGGAATGTCTAGAATCATCACCTTTACAAGGTTGTTCTTAACTCGCATGAGAGCTATCAACCAATGAGCGCTCTCGTTATGTAATCGCAAAATTCCTCGTAAGCTAGCCTAAACCAAGTTTAGCTACATAGTATAAACCAAGCCTCAGATTACAACAGCTTATAACCTACAGGCCAGCCTGCTTCAGCAACCTCTTCCAACATCCAGCCTTCTTCAGATAACGTCATCTACTAGTGCAAATTCCCGGGCTGCGAAAGAAGCTTCCAGACTACCTTCAAATGGCTATCTCTATACCTGTGAGACATCTTTCTACCGTGCTCGCCCCACCTTCGAATACCTCCGACAATTCGGCAGCACCTGCGTCGCAAGGAAGCTAAACGCAGGGAATATGCTGCTACCCAAAGGCACTGGCGCTCTAATCGTATGCGGTGCGTCAAGGGTATCCTGTGTGATGTCAAAGATGCAAAGAACTAGCCAGAGCTATGATGAATCCATATTGGACCACAGCCTTTACACAGCAAGCAATCAACACCACGCTGGAGTGCACGCAGCGCTCCATCCACGACTCCATTGCGAAACCAATCAAACGGAAGAAAATCCGAGCAGCAAGACCATCTCTGGCCGTCTTACTGGGGACCAATGGTCTGACGTCTCGTCAATTTCGAGCCGTCCCTCGTGTCATCATCATTCGGATCTTAAACATCTGGCGGCATAAAAGACCATCTTCATCCCCAAGAAGTCTCGGGTCTCTCGACCAGGAGACTTCAGACCGATCTCCATCTGCTGCGTCTTGGCTAGAGGTAATCCTAATTATACGTGTCAAAATATTGCTATCTTTCATGATTATACTTAACGACAATCGAAGGTACCCAAACCTATCAAAATAAACAACATTATTATCCCTTTTTCTCTATGCAATCCACTGTGTCACAGGACCACTTACGTCATCTAGATTAACTATCGCTGATTTACAATAGTGCGGTCCAGAAGCTGGACATACATTTTTCATAAACACTCCTCGAAAACTTAGGTATTTTTAAAAGTTTTGCATATTACAATATATCAACAATGATAAGTTCTCCTTGAGGTAATTCCATTTGGTCTAATTTTCTTTGTTAAATGAAGACCTAATTCCACATTGTGCAGTTTATGATAGAAACCATTTCCCAAGGCGACCATTTTCATAGTTTTGTTATGTCTTTTATTTTTGTCCAACGTCTGCTTAGCAAATTCTGGGTCGTTTACGGCTTTTGCTATGCCAAAAGCTCCATCAAGAGGGACAGTTGCACTCAAACCTGCAAATGGAGAATGAGAAACGGCAATGCTTCGCCTGTTAGAATTCGTGAAATACGGCGAACATTTATATTATTTTACGACCTGCTTCTTTGACAAACCTAGATTATAATTTCCTAGTATTAGTTATAAGACCAAGAAAATAATATAAGGGCTAATAGAATTTGGAGCCAATACGATAGGTGTTCATGCTCCTGATCACTCACAGAATGATTTAAAACCATCATCTATAGCCATTGTTAAAATCTAGATGATTTGGATAAACCATGATCGCATTGAGTCGCCACTTTCATCGGTAAGAATGTCGACAGTAACTATTTTGATAGACACAGATTTGCATTTTTCTTAACATATCATCTCAATCACCTCAAAAAATACTTCCTTTGTTTTTAGTGGAATATGAAAAACTATAAAGTTTATATTTTATAGTATTCAAAGAATATTGTATTATTTTGCGAACTCTTTTCAAGTAACTCGTACGTTAACGACGAAATAACCGGTTGATTTTATGTAAACATCTATTCACAATAATTTTTGAACGGAAAATGGCTTTCTAATCAAACATGTTTCGCAAAATCGGTAACCTAAACGAATATTAGGTACGCTTTTTCTAATGCTAATGTGATAATAATAAAATCTAATTAAAAATTTATTGACGTCTTTCAAATTTAATTTAAATCAACTACTTACCTTATAAAATTTTATATTTTTGGCTTATTAAACATGGCTAACGATTTGTAAGAGTATATGACTTTAAAATAATTTGTATTATTCATAAGCTTTTACAATTCAATATCCAGAATTAAATATTTGAAAAATTGTATTCATGTTTTAATACTACTGGTCCAATAAGTCATCCTATCATTGTTCACTATCACTAACAATAAGAGTATAGCCTAATTATACAACTCGACGAAAAGTATAGTATATTCATTTATATTGCGTTTAACGAAAAGAAAGGCATCATACATATATTTAATGCTAAACAACCAAAAAGTATAAGCTATCACCAAGCATGGACGCTACGAAAACTTTCAATTTTTATAAAAATGCCGCTTTGTGAAGATAATATGTATATTTTTCTTGCTAGTGGACATGTATTAAATTACATTTTCCGAAAATTTAACGAGAAATGATATCTTAAGAAATTATTATAGCATTTAAATATCGTTTTTTCTTAAAATCATTACAATTTGAGAACTGACCGCAATACACGGAGGAAATATTAAAATTTCCTACGGATTTATCTCTGACTGTGAGTGTTTTATAGTAAACATGTTTTTGGAAGTAAATTTTATGAATATATTGCATGCAAATATGGCAACGATTTATTTATGTAAGTACGTACACAATGCCGCTTATATGTGTGCTCCATTGTAAAATTTCATATATAAAAATAAAAATAACTAACAGTTGTTGTATTTGTAATGATTTCTATAATATACTATAAAATAATATTGTACAATAGTACCGTGTGAATTGAAATTTTATTCTTACTTTGATGTGTGTCATGCGATGATAGTAGAGGTTAGATGATGCTGTAAATTTCTTCCCACAAATAAGACATTGATGAGGTTTCTCTCCACTATGAATTCGTTTATGCGTATTAAGTGAACTAGAGGTTGAAAAGCTCTTGTTACACACGGCACAAATGTGTGGTTTTTCACCTGCGATTTTAAAAAACAAAATAAAATATGCTTATGGATATCTGTCTTTAAATCATTTGCGTTAATAACCCAGGGTCATCCTGAGTGAGATGAAATTAAAGTGACCATTTCTCTATTTTTATAATTTTTGTTTGTAATCTTTTATGATTCTATTTCGTAGAAAATTCAATATTATTTAGATGAAATTTTTTTAATGCCATAAAATCGATTTATTACGAATTTTCGAAATTTTTTCAAACTTCGAAATGTCAAAATAATAATAAGTCTTTTATAATATTATAAATACTGCAGTAGAATATAATGGAATACTATAAATAATGTAATAGATGCACAATAAACGTAATAGAATATTTTAATTGTACAGTACTAGTTTAGCTACTCAGGCAAAAAAAACCAACTGGAAACCATTCAGCTGTTTTGACATCGGTTATGAATCTGTCAACAAGATGGATAACCAATAAAATGTTCCCTGTTTTTTGAATTTTCAATTGTTAAATCAGATAAATAACCAGCAGAATATCCACGTGTTTAGTTTATTAATGCCAACCGATTTTTAAGAACTAGGTGACATAATCTAGTCATCATTAGTAGGTTAATATGTGTTGGAATTATAGAAAGCAGGTAAAGCAGATGGAGGAACAATAAGAAAAAGAATATAAGTGAATAAAAATGCTAAGTCTTTTTATTGAGTGCTTTCGCATGTGATTGCTGGACTCTGACTAACTGTACTGCCGGTCTGAGCTATACTTAAGAGGTCCTACTCTCCAAAACTATAATCTATGTTTTGGCTTTGTATGTGTGTGAGTGTGTGATTGTGTTACAATAAGGATTTGTTACGTTTGTTTCATAAAAGTGTAACGTATTTGTATAAGCTTTCATATGTAACTTTATTCAGCGGTATGAGTAAAGAATTTCTTGGTAGAATATAAAGATTATTTTCTATGAGGTATTATTGATTTTTGTATATCAATACACCCACTTAAGGGGGTCAGACACCTTTGAAATTTTCTTCATAAAATGACCTGAAAAGAATAAATTTTTATAATTAGAAATATGTAAAAGCAAGATTCTAAAAATGTATTTAATTTATGACAAAACGAGACTTGTAAAATAATTTTTTATGTATTTTATCCCAAGATATGGCCATTTCAAAATTTTGGCTCTGCCGTCGACTCCAGGTTCAGAAACTGTATATATTTTAATGGGAGAGAACTTAAAATATTGGTATTTAATATGGCTATGAATTGAAGAGTTGTATGTATCCAATTCATTTGATTAAATATTTTTTATGGTCAGCAATTGCTAAAAAATCTTAAATTTAGGTGAAATTCAAATATTTTAGCAATTGTTAGTCAAATAAATTGGATATGTACAACTCTTCAATTCATAGCCATATAAAATACCAAAATTTTAAGCCCTCTCCCATTAAAATATATGCAGTTCCTGAATCTTGAGTCGACGGCAGAGGCTAAAATTTACATTATGTAGAAAACAGCTTTAAAGATGAAGTCACTAAAATTCTTCTTCTTTTCTTTCGTACATCCTTCTCTTCCCTAAAACATGACAGATAACTGTTTTTAGCTTAAAAGATTTTATATCTGAACAAATATTGTGTTACCTTTGTAATTATGAGGAATGGATGATGGAGTGAAAGGCAAATGATAATTAGGCGTGTGTAAAAGTTAATAATATATTGTTATTAATAAACCAGAGTAATAAATAGAAAGTACATCTTTGTGGTTGATGTGCACGTCCATCCACATCAGGAGCGTGCACGGGACTGACTGGTCAAGGAAAAGAGCGAGGGCGCTAGTGCCGTGTGGATACTGTGTGTGTGTGTGTGTGTGTGTGTGTGTGTGTGTCAGTGTGAGTGGATGTATGCAGACCGGGGTTAGGGCGCTCTTTTCAACACTTCCCCTCGACGTAATCCTCGCGTCTTCAATAACTGATTTTCTTCAATTCCATCAGATTAACGCAGTTGTTGTGTTTAGTCTTGCTCAATTCTTTTGTTAAAACATCGGCTGGCATCTTCTCCGTTGAAACGTGCTCTAGTACAAGTGCTCCAGACTCTACTATTTGCCGGACAAAATGATGTCGCACATCTATATGCTTGGTTCGAACATGTTGTTACTTGTGAGTATCTGCACGCTAAAATTATCGTTGTAAACGACGATGGGCTTGTCACTTTTCATAACGAGTTCCTTGAGAAAAGACTGAAGATAAACGGCCTCCTTCGATGCATCGCTGAGGGCCATATACTATGCTTCCGTCGTCGACACAGCCGTAGTCTTCTGCTTCTTTGAATCCTAGGTGACCGGTCCGCCATTCAGTATGAAAATGTACCCCGTGAAAGATCGTCTATCTTCAAGATCACCTCCGTAATCAGCGTCTACGGATCCAATGAGGTCACTCTCCTCACGCCTATATGTAATTCCCAGCTCAGCTGTTCCTTTAAGATATCGCAACACCCTTTTCGCCGCACTCCAATGTATCTTTCCGAAACAGTCATTAAACTGACTTAACATGCTTACGGTGTGAGCGATATCGGGCCTGGTTGATCGAGCTAGATATAACAGACCCCCGATGAGCTCGCGGTAGGGCGGTTTTGTTCCATCCGCGCTCGTCCATTCGTTGCCCTTTGTCAATCGAATCCCAGCGACTATCGGTGTCGATACTGCGTGGCAATCTTCCATCTAAAAAGATTGCAGTATGGAATTAACATAGGTTCCTTGATTCAGACTAATACATTCTTTGTTCACCTTAAAATTTAAACCTAAACATCGGTGCAGGTCGCCCAAACTTTTCAGCTCAAAGCAGGTGCGTAAGTGGGCCTCGACGTCTTTAATTTCTTGTAAATTCTGACTAAGCACCAATACGTCGTCCACATAGATGAGTAGTCAGCTTGCCCGGATTTGCGAATGTAGGCGCAAGGGTTTCCCGCGGTAGATACCGCTCCAAGCTTTTTAAGTTTCTGGTCAAAACGCTTATACCAAGCTCGACATGCCTGCTTGAGTCCGTACAGGGCCTTTCTCAGCTGGCAGACTTGATTTCCCTTGTGCAACGCGGACATCATCTTCTTCGACTCTTTGACTGCAAAGGGATCGCCTCGTTCATTCTCAACTATATACTTCAATACGTGAATGATTTCCTTCGGCGCCTCCATGAAAATGTTTTCTTTCAAATTACCGTTGAGGTACGCTGTGGTTACATCGAATTGCTCAATGTGCATTCCTTTTTGTACAGCTAACGCCATCGCGAGGCGAATTGAATCCAATCGGGCGACTGGAGCGAAAGTCTCGTGAAAATCACGGCCGTATTGCTGCGTATATCCCT
>JAYJLV010055714.1:0-18676 GCA_036873485.1 Torymus texanus
CGTCTTATTCAAAATGATATATGTACGAAGTAACATTGTGACATTAAAAAGCCTTACAAAACATGTATGTATTTATAGATATGGAATAAGTGGACTGATTTCGAGTTTTGTAACATATGTAATTATTATTAATTTTACAGGACAGAATGACTTTTAATTTCTCATAGTATAGTGCTTTTCCTTTCAAATTAATATATTGGAGAATAAATATAGAAAGTATACGGAAATCCAGTCTCAAAATATTTCTCTTGTGAAACATTCTACAGAGCTAAACATAACTCACATGAACATAACAAAATTACAAATGCAACATCGTCGTATATAATCTCTAAATCATCTTATATGAATCATCCGTACTAAAAACAAGCCTCACCGAAAATCCCCCGTAACTCAAAAAGCCTCGCATCACAGAGGAAACCGCCAAAATAATCCGCGCATCCACCTTTTGTCTCTCTCCCTCTCTCTCTATATATATATATATATATATATATATCTTTCTCTCTCTCTCCCAACTTAATCCCGAAACAAACCAGAAATTAGAATGTGCGTCATATACTCTCCTACGTCCACACGCGCGCGCGCATACATGCACATGTCAAAACGACGAGATTCGCAGGAGACAAAGACAAAGAATGCGGATTTACGCGCCGATAAGTATATTATAGTGAACAAGTAAGTGTACAGTCGCTTACACTACCGGTTTCGCTTTTTCTCGCTCACTCGCCGGCTCATTATCCCTCCGCTCAGCGTATAATATAATCCTCAACGAGAGAATAATTCCGCCGGTGTTATGGCGTTTTCGCAGCGTCACGCGTCTGCAGCCTTCTTTTTTTTTTTTTTGCTCTCCTGGTTTTATGGCTTTTATTCGATGGAAATAGGGAGTTGGAGGTGCAGTGATCAGAGCATTATTATGTTATTGAGTGTTTCGAATTATTGTTCAAGTTTTTATTGTATGTAATGAAGGAGAGGCAAGAACAGCTATTGGTCAAGTCATTATAGGAATGCAGGTTTTATGGGGTGTACGATGAGGATAAATAAAGAAAGTAATTGGTTTTAATATAAAATATCGCTTTTAATGATAATTTTTCCGTAGAGATTGTTGATAACACATAAAATTTAATTATTACCATATCTTTATTGATAAAACTAATCAATTTACGACAAGAAAAAGTTTACAATTTTTCTTAATCATACGAATTGTTGTCCACAACTTAAATAAGATCAACAAGAATGGTCAAAGAATAAATATAAATGCCGTATACAATTTCGAACCTCAAATATCGAGGCTCAAATTCATACGATATATCCTTACAATCTACAGAGTTTTTTTTTATTCAAGAAGAATGACAAATAGTAATAACAAAAAAAACACTATGACAGAATTTTTAAACGATACACATATGTATAACAATAAAAATATCTAAAACCGCCAGCACGAATTTTCGTGTGCACCGTGAAACACTTTCCCGATTTATAAAAAGTATACAAATTTTCTTAAAACATTAATTTTTGGCACTCATTCGTTGTGAAATTCCCATTCCACAAAAACCTACTGTTCGACTTTTAGAACAATACAAGCGGCGCTTGTTTCTGGTTCACCGAACAACGGATCGTGACACCGCACTTGGATAAGTTACAATAAGAGAGCATGTGTTGGGGAAGTGGATTGTTTATCTAAAAAGCATAAAATTCTTCACATAAACAATTCGACGGCAATCTTTCGGTGTAAAATGCTGATTAACATTTTTACCAAGGAGACGCAAACTATTTTACAACTTGACGATCAGGTAACTTAAGTAGGAAAAGCTAGACGAACCTTATCCAATAAACCGGCTACCTCTATTCCCTTGCGCTACTTTTTTTTGCTCTATATACTCGGTAGGAGATCATCTTGTGAGTGTGGATTATGGTACTTGGCAATCGGTTGTTCGGTGATTCGACTTGTTAACCCCTTAAACAGCCTTTGTGTAATCTACTCCCATTTTACATTTGTACATTCCATTTCATCACACATGCACTCCGCACCATTCATCCCATAATCTATCTAACCTAATGCGCGTTCTCTAGAGCTTTACACATCCAAACGTTCCTTATCGTTGGACCAAGTTCGCCCACATGTATATGTATATAAAACAACCAACAGTATCATAATTAAAGAAGTCATCGCCACGATTCCTTCAATCTCCAATTCATTCCGCTTTGCTAGTATATAAATCTCTTTCTTGTTATTGTACATGTACACACGTCGCACTGTACAAGAAAAACCCTGATCTTTTACCGTTCGTTTCAATTCCAGAATCCATCGAACGACAGTAATCAGTCTGAGATTGACGTGAAGAATCGCGCCGTTTCATTCTAGAGTTGACAATTTACAAAACGCGCACATTATGTATGTGTGTATATGCGTGTGCTCGCGTACAAAGCCGCAACATCACTGGGAATGTAGGTGTATATCGGTGTGGCAAAAGTCCTAAAAACGGACATTCCCATCTCACCTCACACACCTCTTTTGTCGGCAATATAAAAAAACGTATAAAAAAGATAGCTGATAACTGGATCCATTACAACAGGATCATCAGCTACATCATTCTTCGTAGCCACCTCGGTTGTCGATGAACACTCTGTTCCTCAGTCCGTTGTCGGAGATGTATGCGGTGGCCATTTTGTACTGGCTTGGGTAGACCGAACCGTTTTTGCTCTTCTTCTCGCCTTCTAACTCTTCTTTCTCCAACCTGGCTTTTTCCTCGGCCTTGGCTTTCACAGCCGCCTTTGCTTTTTCCTTCTTTACGTAGGACTGGTGGTAGAAGTCACGGAACAGGAAGTAGAATAGCACGGCGTGCATTCCAATCCACCAGACAAATGCCTTGGGGTAATCGCACTCGACGAAGAGCAGCTGGAAAGCATGGAGCATGACCAGAACGAACTGGACCATCTGCAGCGCAGTAAGATACTTCTTCCACCAGAGGTAGGGTTGTACCTTAGGTCCGAGAGCGGCCAGGAGGTAGTACGCGTACATGATAATATGAACGAAGGTGTTCAAGAGACCAAAGAACGAGCTGTGACCACCTGGAAAAAGGAAAAGAGCATGTTGTTAAAACGAGTTCTTTGAACTTTTATATCTGGTTTTCGCTATTCTTATTTTTAGAACCTTATGTTAATGCTGTATTATTCTGATCTATTCTGGGTTGACGACAAACTCTAACGGAATCAAAGTTATTTTAAACTACTACTTTAACAATCTTGTAAACAAAGAGCATCGTCAACATATCATTAACCGTACAATGCACTTTGTCCGATACCTGTGGACATTTTTAAATAATGGGACGCAGGTGCCAAAGATGACAAATGAACAACAACGTATTTTATGCCAATTAAGGTAAAACGCGAGACTTTACGCAAACAGCTATGTAGACCAAGAAGGCAAGAGACTAATAAGTGCAAGTGTTAAACGTACCTGGTGAGAACTTAACGCCGAACCACACGGACATTGGCATGATTCCGTGATGAATCACGTGCAGCGTGGAGATGTGATCGTTCTTCTTACGTAGAACGAAAAACAGCGTGTCGGCGAACTCGACGAACTTGGAAATGTAGTACCACCAGCAGCCGCGGGCCATTCGCATGGCCTTCGGATTGTCGGAATAGTCGACCGGCTGGCACGTTAACGAGTAGTCCTCTAACCAGCCAGATACCAGACACTGAAAGTCAAAGATAAGGTTAGATCAGTGTTGTCAGATTGTCAAGTGATGGTGATGACTTAATTATGTTGTGATCTATAAATTTATGAATGAAACTGAATACACGTTCCTCTAACTTCTGATCACGTGCTTTTATGGTAATGAATTATTCATTGTCCATGCTAATTAGTTTGTTGTAAATTTCGGTTAGATGTGTAATGAAGGATAATCATCATAATTGCTTTACCATTAATCCAAGTAAACGGTATAACAATTATAACAACCATTCTATCAAATTCATCTTCAAAAGATTTAAAGTACCAAAAGTAAATTAGATCGATTAATGACTCACCTCATAGAACAGCCACGACGAGAATATGACCTCGAACAGGTTATACCAGATCATGGTCTTTCTCAGGTTGAACGGCTTGCGGTTCTCCATTAGCTTCGGGCCGAGGACCTTCACAAAGTAGGCGTAGGACAGACATATGGCAAGAGTTGGAAGTGGACTGCTCATCAAGAACCAGTCGTTAACCCTGGGATCGCTCTTGTTGTCCATCAGATCCCGATAGCCATCGTAAACTATTCGCACGATTTGCGCCATCTGGAACAACCCAAGCACGGAATTTTCTCGTTTTAGTAAAATCAAGTTTTGCCACTCGTATATAGAGTGAGAGAGAAGGTAACTAAAAAAAAGGGCGTGCAATCTGGTTCACAGCCTTAGCCGGGAACTAAATACTACTGCTTCTATATATATACTACGTTAATACTTTATCAAGCAAGCAATCACTGTCGTGGTTTTATTAATAATTCATCGTGGGAAGATTTTCGCACGCACAACCGGACGCAGTGTCGATGAATCGTTCTCTCTTATTTCTCATTCTTAATCACGAGGTTATAGCGAATATGCGTACATTTGCAGTACACTCTATATAATACATTATAAAGCTATCCCAAAGCATTCATAAATCTTTTTCCCAATATTCTGAACACACAAAAGACCGAAAAGAAATAAATAAAAAAAAGGAAAGAACCTCACTTAATCACTCTCTCGATGACTATATACCGTCGCGAAACTTATATATTGACTACGATTACGTACGTATAGCGTGCTGCTCTTACAGCGTTATAACATTGCCTTCTCAAGCCAAAGTAGAGCGGTCCGTTCGCGTTTGCACTTGTATATATATATACTTATATATACATCTCGAGAACCTTCGGACCTGCTGCTACTACTACTACTTCTGCTGTCTACTGGCCGACCGGTGTTTTCGTTTGCACAAGTTTATCCTCCTCCTTCTTTACTTCGTGTTTTCATCTAGTTATATTGCACTCGTAAATTCCCTTTCACCAACACGCGGATTTCCCTTCGCGAATGTTCGGATCGGTACAACCCCCGCGTGTGTAGTGGACTTTGACTGCGATCAAGTGCGAGGCGAGATATGAAGGAGAGAGTGGTTTTTAACGAGGTCTATTGGGCGGTATGTGTGTAGTATATGTATGTATATACATGTAGTATATGTATGTATCTGTATTTGTCGATTGTTGGATCGATGCTAATTGAGGTAGCCGACGGTGTTGTTGGTTGTAAATGTACGAATGATTGTGGTTGATTAGAGAAGGTTTTTTGAATAAATAACGATGTTTTTATTTGTTTTCTTATTTTTGTTTGAAAGTATATGTAAGTATCAGTATTAATTTTAAAATTACGTAATTTTCTAACATATAGATATTTTTAATGGGTAGAAGATTATGTTTTAGTGGTATATATGCAATGAAATTTACTTAATCATAGATGAGTATGTACGTGTGTGTGTGTGTGTATGTGTGTATATATGTGTGTTTGTGTGTGGAGTAATAAGCTTGAAGATTACGCATTCGCTTTTGAAATATTAAATATTAAAATAGATGAAAATTTGAATTTTTTTTTTGTAATAAAAATCATTCTGTACATTACATAAAGTACTTCCAAATTGAGCTTTTTATCTATTACGTTTTTTTTTAACATCAAATATAACTACAAATGTCAAATACTAAACACTGTGATATGGAATCCATATCATAGCCGAATTATAAGATATTTAAAAAATGCACTTAAACTGAAAGTTATTTTGCTTGCTCGATATAAACGACACCTCGCCGGTTAGTCTATATTTCCTTTGACGACATTGAAAGCAATAGTTTCCGTAATAACATGCAATTAAAATACACACTACTCGGTGCGCCGACTCCGAAGCTATAAGCAATGAAGAATTTGCCCGATATCTTTACGACATTCATTTAGTCGCGTTGTAACATTATATATTGAACATGATTTATTTTATTTTAATTAAAATTTTGTAAAATTAATTTAGCCAAGTATATACTTTAATCAGAAATCTTTTTGTAACAATATAAATTTAACAAAAACACAAACTTAGTCAACACTTATCAAACCCTGTTATAAACTACCTAATTATTCTTTACTATCAACCGCACGCAGGAATCCTTAACCAAAATAACCGCAATTGCACCGCAGTAACCCTTGAAAAACCGACACTGCTCCTCACACACACACACACATACACCAACTGTATCAATCACTGTATATATAATACGCTCACATACGAATTTGCGCAATCATCGCAATACCACATATGCACACACCTTTATAGCGAAAGGAAAAAACGCGCACTCACTCGTAAACTCGTTTTCGCGTCCGAGAAATATGCGTTGAGCATATATACGTATATATATACACATATATTATGTATATAGTAAATATATTACGACCTTCCATTTCGTTTAGCAACCTACCGCAAAGTGTTTGGTGTTGTATTAGCTTACATATATACTTACGTACACGAATTTACAAGTCGAAAATTTGGTGGAGAGAAAGAGAAAGAGAGAGAGTAACGATGAAGCAATAGCTGTCGAATAAGGGACCGCTGAGATGAGATAACCAAAAGTGTATGCGTCACAAGAGAGTTGTAAAACGTATATACGCACGTGTGCGAGTGTGTGTCTGTCGCACGGATTTTGTAAGGTATATTTGGGCTGTTTGAGTGTTGACTAATATGTATATATGGATTTTTAAGTGGCGCTTGATTTCTACCTCGAGTTTCTGTGTGTATAAAGCCAACAGTCGAAACCTCGATGACCTTCGGTTTCAAAAAAACTATGGTCTTTCATTTCGATCCCCCGCAACAAAAAAAAAAGAAAAGAATCTTCAACTTATTTGATAATCACAAAGTCTTATTCTATATATAAAGAAACCAGCATCACAGTCAAAACAATCTATACATAGAAGATTCGCGATTATATATATATATATATATACACAGCTCAACCTGGCCAGGACATTCACGTGTACGTGTACATATAACATAGCAATTCGCAGGCGACGCGCACGCGCGCCAGGATCTGTTTACTAATCGGTTTATAACCGCGCGCTGTTTCGACGCGCGCAAACAAAACGTCGTTATATATACACGTATATACTCGTATAGGCCACAGTATTGTGTATTATATGTGCAAGGCGGAGGCGTATAATTTGGGTTTCGAGACCACCCCAGTAGAGATGTATGTGTATAGTAGCGTGATAATTGAATTATGTGAGAGTATAGACACAAGGATTAGTGATTTATGTGAAGCGAAGTCAATTGATAAGTAAGGAACTGTAGGTAAATGGTAGTCTAGTTCGTACCGATGAAATTTTTAATTTACAAAGTCACCGTATAAAGTGAAGTTTTTGAAATTTTATAGGAACGTTATAGTGTAAGAGGGTTTCTTGGTTATCGAAGTGAACAGCAAGAGAAAGAGAGAGAGAGAAAGCTAAAGTCGCCCTGCCACTACTTGGACACTGCATCCGAAGCTGCATTCCGGATTATCTAGTCTTTTTCAATCTATATCTATATATAAATTCTTTATAAAGTGTATATTAAAATAATAATATTAAAATGAAAGAGAATTTTGTAACTTATTTTCCAAAAATTATTACAAACCATCCTAACTAGAATCTTTAATTAAGCTTAAGTTTTTAAAAGTATCCACACGATAAATGTAAACCGGTAAAAATGCATTATTACAAAGTAGTTACATAAGTCGTTCAATATAACGTGTCGCACAATGGACATTTAATAGCTTCACTATCGCTTACTATATTCATTCATTAAAATACCGAAATCGAATTTTCATCACTAACTAATGAATATATATGCACTATATCACAACAATCGAGTCGTATATCCGTCAAAAGTGTATATATTACGATTTAGAACTATAACAAAAGTTAATTTTCATCGCGATTTACAAAAAAAAAAACCTCATATAATAATCCTGGTGAATTCCAGGGAACTCCACTGCTACAGCTAAAGTAAAATTAAAAAAAAACCATAACGCCGCGCGCACTCAACGCGGTAATTACGAAAGGACATATATATACATATATATCTATACGCGAATACCTCCTTACGACCTTGGCGACCGCGATACTCACTCGCGCGTGGGAAATCCTTTAATTCATACCGCCTTTACTTATATACTCGCGTCTATGCACAAAGAACTATGCAATTTTCATCGCCATACGTATATAACGTCTCTTTAGGTACGCAGTCGAGTATACGAAATTATATAGGGCCTATATAGTATATAGTAGCGTGCGCACGATCGATCCGGCATCGACTGTAATCTATACAACGTCATATTCTTTGTCATTATTATTATTATATATTATGTAAATTTTTGTATATTCGAATGTATCCTTTGTACTTTCGTGTAATACAAGAAGAAAAAAAAATGTAAAGAAACCCTGAGAACAATTTATTACATTAAGGATATATTCAACGTATAATGCGTATGATGTATATTGTTAAAAAGAAAGGTGTATATATGTAATTCGTAATTAAATAAATTAAGAGAATAAGAAAAAAAAACAACCTTTGTGTATATGTTTTACGGTCGAGTCAAACAAAGAGCGAATCACGCGCGTTCTGCGACTTTTTTTTTTCTTCTTCTCTCTTTCTCTCAGCCGGATTTTATATCATCGTTGCGTCGCATATCGATCAAGATAAATTTTTCATATGGCGTAATATCGTATGTGTATGTATGTGAGCATATAAAAGTATGTTATATATTAGCATAACCCGTGATGATTAATTTCGAATGCAACAACAGCAAACTGACAAAAAATTATAGAGAACGCGACGAATTCGTTTTTCTTCAATTTACGATCGTGTATATACACGGCGGCAAAAAATTCACGATCCGCGTTTTTATTGCTTGTAGCCGGGATGAGTCAACGCATGCGCGTGATGGTTCCCGTAATAGACGCGTGCAGAGCAAAATATAACCGCGTTCGTCGATTCGGAGTAACAGTTAGTTGCAACTAAGTATAAAAATGTATAATATATAGTTTTGTAAAAAGTTTAGGCGCACGAATCGACCGATATTATTCAATATCTGTAATACGTTAAATTGTCTTCGGCTTGATGTTACGTAAAACATTGGTCAATCCTTAATGACCACCCAATGAGCGAGCGAACCTGAAGATTTAACATTCCTCTGCGCGCGTGCGTAACAAGTTAATAAAATTGATTTGATAATAGCGTTAATTGAATAAAAGCAGTTTTAGCAACAAAAAAATTAATACATAACAATATAATAAACTTCTGCGAAATTCGCACTTATTAGTTATCAAATAAAAGTATAGAATATTTTTCTTACAGCCATAAAAGCTAATTTATAGTTAACATTTTCAAACCCATACCAAATAATATCGCATAAAAAAACACGCGCCTAATTCACACTGCCATATTCGATCGTATATAACTTTCTCAAGACGCACCGCAACGCTAATATGTCCTTAAAGCGCGATTATCACATCGTAGCCTCAATTCCCAAAACAGACGCGTGCACGTCCGAAAATACACCCAAACTGCGATTCTTACGGATGTATGACCACTCAAGCACTACACGTGCGAGCGTCATACATATACTTATATACAATCATAATAGTCACGTGCGCGTATAAGTATAATACTAATTCGCGAAAGGTAAAGGTTTTGTGGTATATGTATACATACAAGTTCGTCTTGTTATTACTTGTTATTATATACAAAGTGCGATTTATAATCATTGTGTATATAGGTATATGTATGCACTGGAAAACCCCAAGCGCTGCTGTAAATTAAACTGCATTGCACTTTACGCGAAGGTGACAAGACAATTATAGACACGCGCGCGTGTTATGATGTCTATATATCTAATCTATCGCGAGCGCGAAGGATATTATGATACACTTCGCGTCGTGGTTCTATCGCACAATTGTACAGTACTGTTGAGTTTGTTTCTTGCATATAACGTATAAATTGTGTGTGTGTGTATATATTATTCGTGTTGTCGATTAATCCGTGATTATGCATATGGATATATAATAAAAATGAACATTTGGCAATGGGAATCGAAAGAGTAAAAAAAGTGCTGTATAGAAGATTTAATGACGAGTTTAATGTTCCTTCGTAATGTATACGTCAAAATGGAATATTGTGTATGTGTATGTGTTTGAGGTCGCTTTCTTTAACTCTATAACTTTAAAGCTTATAATACTTTTTCAAAAAAATTTTCCTCAAAAGCCATGCACAATGATACCGTTTTCAAATAAAGTATATAATATACCGACAAAGACATCCGATGAATATTAAAATTTCAATGTAAAAATAATTCATATACTAGCATCCGAAATATAATCAGCATTACATACATATTATAACGGAACCACCATAACTATATATTTCCATGAAAAACTCTGCACATAAATTTTTGGAATACATAATTTTTCCAGACCGTCCAAAATTCCATTCACCGAACCGTTTCTAATATATTAATCCCATTCAACGAATCGACACACTGAATCTCTCTATTATAAATCCACACACACATACACACACACTACGTACCACAACAATATTAATATATATACTCACGTTTACGTTTATAAAACGATATCACCACGATATCAACCAACAGCCGGTCGTAATCGTCGTCGTCTTCTTCTTCTTCTTCTTCACTCAAATTATAAATAATATTTATCACTCTCTACAACACTTTGCAAGGATATATGATAGGATGGGATATGAATGAATTGGATTTACAGAGGGAGCGTGTATATAACTGCGTTAATAGCAGCGTATATCTTTCGCTCACCTCACCTCTGCTACTACTGTTCAGAAACTGAAGTCGCCCCGTGCTTGGATCAGTCTTATATATCGCCTTAGCTGGCCGCACGCGTGCGCGTGTATGAGTGTATGTGCGAGCCTCTCCTCCTCCTCCTTTTACTCCTCCTTCTACTCCCGTCTCGTAGCTTTTCGATTATCTCTTCCCTTCCTCTCTTAAGCGTACGCGCAAGCAGAGGTAAGTAAGCGATCGCTGAGCTTGTAATACATATTGTGACGCGTGTTGTGTATTTATCTGTATAAGTAATTTTCTCTCTCTCTCTCTCTCTCTGTGTGTGTATGTGTTTACACGTGCGAAATATCTTCGAGTTTTATTTTTATTATTGTTGCTTATCGAAAGATTTATTGTGATGTGTATTACAATGGTCGTTGGTGGATGACAGTTGTTTAAGAACCACTTAAGAGTGTTGCTGCTGCGCTACGTTTAGAAATAAACTGAAATCCTTTTGAAATTTACATCACTCGAATAAATACCGCAAGCAGGGTAAACAACCGAAAAGTGACATAATACACGTGAGCTGTGAAGATCCTTAAACTGCGTAACTGAAATTCTTTTCTAACCACGTAGAACTTGAACTGTTTAACATTGATTTTTGTTTTTCGGTACAGTGAACCAAATAATTAAACGAAAAATTGAAATATAAATTATACAAACTTTCTTCATGTAGGACTGGAGCGTTTACTATATGTATACCAGTTCAACAGTGAAATGCAAATGCAGTATACAGTGTGACCGAACTGACTGAAAGTGTACTACAAGCGCTCGTGTGGACGCACGAACGGCGTGAACGGTTCATTCACACAGACGTCAAATTGCCAAACTAATTTGCTTTCCAAAGAGTGAGTGTATATAGCGACGTCGAGAAAAAAAAGAAGAAGAAAAAATGTGAACACATATATACGCCCGTGAAGAAACGAGGCGTTAAGAAATGAACGTCTTTTATGTCACAAATCTCTCGATGTATAAATCTGCGTAGCCAGGATAATAAATATACCCATAGATATAAGGTGTGTAAAAAAAAAGCGGTTCGGATGATCCTGGAGATTTTGTCTTATGTCATCATGGTGTTAACAGTAATGATAAAAAAGACGGTTTTTTTTCTTCGTTTAATAATCGGTCAATCTACATTTAAAAGCGAAGCTCGTAAATGAACTTTTGCATAGTGTATTAGTGATATTGGCATTTAGTTTCTTCAAATAAATGCAAGGATTTTTCATTTTCCTTTTTTTTTTTTTAAATTCTTTGTGACAATAATTAATTTAATCACCATAATTTTTCTATGAATATTCGGAATAAAATTAGTCGCTATAATATATACATTTGTCAAAATCACATTTGAAATGTAAATAGAGTATTTTTCTTAAATACCCGTGCATGTGTGTGTGTATATATGTGACGGGGGGAGTGGGGGGGTCTGTGAATCAATAAAAATATAATGGCATTATAAATTTTATAAAATAAAATTGTTTTTTAATTGTTATTTTAGTTCCTTTTTTGTATAATTAACATTTACATATTTATTTTAATTTTTAAATGTTGCATATCGAATAAAACATTTTGTTTCCTCAAAGAGGAAACTTTGTAATGATGAAAAAATTTTTGAGACAAAAAACGCTTAAAATATTATTTAAAGGTAAAATATGTTGAAAATTTTGAATTTTGAGTAAATTTTTTTCCTGGCTGTATGTATGTGTGTGTATGTAAACTCTATATATCTCGAGAACCAAACCATCGATCTTCGCCGGTCAAAGTTTTTTTTGTTTGTCTCGCCAAAAAAACTCGGCACTATCATTGATTTAACAATTGATAGATTTTCTTTTTTTCTAGAACTAAAAAACGATTTCGAATTTTTCAATTTTTCATTTTTTTGATTTTTACCTATGTAGGAGTCAAAATTATTCACCAGTATAAATTTATTTTGAAAGGTCTTTAAATTACTTACATTTTCGTTTATTAATTTTTAATAAAAAGAGAAAAAAATTATTTTCGAAAAAAATATCGTTTTCGTTGTCGCACGATAACAGAAGTAAAAATTATTCGATCGACTTGAAATTTGTTAAATATGTAACTTTTTTATATTTTTAGGCTGAGTTCGTTGGCCAGAAAAATCTGACTGTTACGAACAAAGATATTGGAGGTTAAATATTTTTCTATCAAATTCTTTAATGCCTTTTCCTGAAACAATATTTGATCAATTGACTTGAAATTTAAACCACTTATTAAACTCATTTAAAACAATGTTAGATTAAATTTTAAGGAGAATCCCGAAATTTGTTTTTGAGGAAAAATTTTGAAAAAAAGAATTTATATATTAGCACAACAAATTAAGTTTGAGGAACTACGTGCCAATAAATTGGCAGCTGATTTTTTTTTTATTTAAGATTAATGTTGCTTATATTTTGTTGATATTTTTAATTAAGTTTCTTGTTCTTGTATTCTTCGTTTCCAATTTTCATTTTCTTTTCTTATACTCTTTTCTTTAATGAAAAAATGCTATTCATAAATATTTTTAAAAAATTTGTAATCTCACATGTTTTTGATCGGATTTTTTTTTACTACAAATTAATTTTGAAGATAAAAAAACCTTTGTATGTGGCAAATTTCTGGACGATTTCTTGATTTCTACTCTTTTTGCGATTTTTTTAATAATTTGTTTTACAAAAACAAAAAAAATAATCTCTCTATCTCCCTCTCACTCGCTATATCACTCTATCTCTATCCACTCACTCTCCCTCTGTCTCTCTTCTTCTTTCACACTTTCTCTCTCTCTCTCTCTCTCTCTCTCTCTCTCTCTTCATATCTCCCTCACTTTTTGTTCCTCCCTCCCTCACAGGTGGGGGAGGTGGGTTTCGGTTCCCGCTCGGCTGCACTAGACAGACACACATGATTCGTCGTTCACGCGGGAAAATCAAAGCACACACGTGCGAGACGTCAGTTTTTGTCCTCAACACGCGAGACGATACAGTAATGCTTTCCTGAATTACACAATTCTTTTGTCTTCTTTCGCATTGCATCAGGTATATAGATTTTTCATCGTGCTCGGGGTCAGGCTTAGTTTTACAAAGTTCAGTGATTATACGCGTTTGTGTGGTATCAAAGTGATCAAGTATATGAAGTACACGTTTATATATAGTGGAGAAACATAAAGATGAAAAGAAATACAGACGATCTGAATACAATAATCTATCATTGCAGAATTGTGTGGAGAAGACGCTCGATTATTACGAAGTGGGGAATTTGTTGCATTCATCGGAAGTAATGTGTGTGCGTGTATGAGTGTGTGTAATATAATTGCAAGTTAATCGGTAATCGGTTAATTGGAGACGTCTCGTCTCGTCTCGTTGTAATATATACTGGATTTGGAGAATAAACTTGAGAATCTTTACTGAAATTACTTCATTTGTTTCTTTTTATTTGATATCTTGACTAGATATAATGCTTATTATGCGCGTTAATCCCGAGCTTCTCGATTTGGAAGTCCGAATTATACGTGTAATTGTTTTCCTTACAAGTTCTAAGTCAATGATAAATAATAATGACGAATAATAAGATTTTTTTTTTATTTGTAATTGTTATTCATATTTGATTATAAATTATCTATGATAGCAAACATACATCTATATATAATAATGATCATTGAATCTCTTTGTTTCCTTTGTAATTCGTATGGCATTCACTGCAAATAAAGCTGTTTATATGAAATCTAAAAATATAACGTTAATTAAATATAAAATTTATATTTCTATGTACATTGTGAGTATTCCATTCAATGTATTCCAAACAATTTTAAAACTTTTTCTACTTGTCTCACGGTCGTTTAGAAATTCTAAAATATACCCTTAAAGTACAACTTTAACTTTTATAACCTTTTAAGTACTCAAGTTTCAAAATTCAGTGTTTCTCAGAACTCCAGTGGCTTTTTATATGCAGCGAAGATATCAACTGTCAGCATGATCGAAGTCATACTGTGCAATCTACGACCGGACTTCGAAAGTCCTTGGAGGAATGAATGCAAAAAGGTTTTTTTATCATAAATAATCCAGATATTTATGCCGGCAAAAATATCAATTCGCTTTAAAAGGCCTGCAGGTTAAAAGCATATAATGTTTATTAAAGCTCATTTGCAATGATGATAATTGTGATTCGTTTGTAGGCGCGTGGGCAATGTTTTTGTTTTTTTACTACGATCTCTGAAAGTTGTGATGATCAACATCATACTGTTTTTAATTTATTCACAGTTCTGATATTACGTCAATAGAACAAACAGGTACATTATCTACGCGCATGTTTGCTAGTAAAAAAAACGGTTATTATACCGGAAGAGCATAACAATTGAGATTTGAATATACTAAAAAAACCGTATTTAGGGAAATTCAAACCCGGTTAGAATTTTATAGCTTGCCTAGTAAAATCAGAAATAATTTGATTAAGTTACTATTATAAATGAAAAAAAAAATTTTAAAAATTATAAATTTCAATTCTTAATTATAAATATCGAATTGTATTACACGAACACTTTTATATGAAAATTATAAGTTTGTATTATTAAAATTCCTGCTGAATATAATTGAAAATTATTTTTAGAATTTGTTCAAGGATCAATCGATTGAATCACTACTTCTTTTGCGGAACCTCGAATATTGAGAATTTGGTTATGTGGCAATTTGTTTTCAGGTATATTGACAAATCTCATAATTAAGATGAATTTGAGATCAAAGTCAAACGTCACTTGGAGAAAATAAAAAAAAAATATATTGTCACTTTCTATTTTAGTATTTCACATAGGAAACACACATATATATATACATATATACGTCAGAAATTTATGCTTAATGACCTGATTTCATCATCGCATTTTGATACAGAGAGTGAGATTTAAAAAAAAATCCTTTGATTCGATATAGTCCAAACTCTGAAGAAGAACATTCAAGTCGGAAAAAACTGGATTACATTGATTTAAAAATTAAAAATTCTACCGAATGACAAAATGGCCTAGCTCATATATGAACAATATATGACTTTCCTGAATTTAACGAATTCCTTATTACCGTCGCCATGATTTTTTTATCAACCAGACATTTTCATCCCGATCGATACTTTGAAAAATCAAATTAAAAACTGAACATTACCATATATAGCATCTATATGTATATATATACACATACACACACTACTACTACTACTACTATGCTACTACCAGTGAGGCTTGAGCGATACGAGAGCGCACGCCTCACTTTCGAGAGATGCAATTACATAAATAACACAGCTTTCAGCATTGAACTTGATGTGGGTATATATTTCTTTTTAACCCGGTTACGCTCTTCCCAGTCGATATATACTTTCGAACAATGCACTTTTTTTCTCACGCGATGATCTATCGAATATGGATTTCATAATAAGAATTTTGTCACGTGTGACATTTGTGGGAAAGATCATTATGATCTTTTAAGTTGAAATAATAATGATTCCGCTAGTGCGACGAGGTTTCCGCTGGAAATATGGTAAAAATTTTCAAGAAAATTAATAAGATATGAAATCTGTTGAATAGTGATGATTTCACTAATAGTTATACCATAGCGAATAAATAATATGTGTGTGTGTGTGTATATATATATATATATATATATATATATATACTTATAAAGCCGTCTGTCAGTATACAGTGTAAGTATTAAGACAACATGGGTAGGAGGAATTAGAGCCATTCCTTTTGTTTCTTCGTGTTATGTACGAATATGATTAACTATTCCTGTTAAATTTCTTTGTAAGTATATTGTATAAACCAAGTTCTTTAACAAATTCTTTCTCTTAAAGTTATTAAATTTTAAAGTAATATTTTAATAATATGCATATTAGTGAACTAATTTTTATACACGGTTTCGCGGTACCACACCTATATGTAAATCAATGCACGTGCACTCAATTAATTAGTAGATTTTTCATTCCATCAACTTTTCGAAGTATATAATGCGCGCGCATTATCATATATATCTGTGATTAATTCCTTCGTGAACGTAATGGATACAACGTTCGTACAATAATACCCATACCCACTCGTATATATACGTCACGGATCTGCAGGAACCCATCTTCTCTTCTTCCTACTACTCACCTTCGTATCTCTCTCTCTCTCTCTCTCTCTCTCTCTCTCTCTCTCTCTCTCTTTCTTTCTCTCCCTCACTGTCTAGATTATTTGCATCGACGGAAGTTTCCGCGGCGCCTTGAGACGTCGTCGCCTGGCGCGCGGGTAACGACCGCAACGGCTGCACCTGAACCTTTTTCATATCGTAATGAAATCTGCTTTGGTAAATATAATATATTTCGATTATATGGATGTTTTTCTTTTTACTTTTTATACGTCTGGTTGTCTAGGAAATTATGTGGGTTTGGAAAATTACGCGGTGCTAATGGATTTTTGATGTGCACGCGGATTGGAGTAAGTTTTTTTGCGCGTGCAGAAACGGTGTAATTTGGCAGACTTGTTTTTTTTTGCTCGCTTGAATAGAATTTTTTTGGCAAATTGCAGTTTGGGTAAATAGGCTGATGTTTTAACGGGAATTTATGTGAAGGCCTTTAATAAAAAAAAAAAATTATTTATGGGTTTGATAAAAAAAAAGTAGCGTATATAACTGTCTCGAAGTAATTATGATACTTCTTTAGTACTTATTAATAGTACACTTCTATTTCGTTCTGCAAGAACTTTCTCAATCACAATTTTTAAAATAGTTTCAAATTTATTTAAAAATTTGAAATGGGGAAAAAAAGTTTTTTGTAATTTTAAGACCTTTGAATATAATATATCAAGTATATTTCAAACTAGGAATTCCGGGATTTTTAGAAAGATTTACGTCATTTAATCATCTTATTATAAGGCACTTGCCCTGCGGCTAGTCTTCATTGTCTATTATATGCAAATTAAATAAAATCCCAAAATTCATCTCGATTCAATGTCAAAAAAATCTACAAATATATACTATACAACCTACTCACTCTCCTCCGCAAAGCTAATACCTATAAAAAAAAATTTTAAATATCATTTTTTCAATATACCACTTCATCAACAATCCGCAACAAAAAGGCAACACTTTCGAGAATTACGCCGAAGTTTACAAAAATTCCATATTGCATTATTATGCCACAGCGATCGATTCATATAATCACAATCAATTTCGTTTTGAAAAACACAGTAACCGCAATTATACGCTATGTCAACAACATATATCCACGTGTATTTTCTAGCTCCTTCAATAATGCTAATTCATCATTAGTCACGATAATAAGGAGGAATCCCCGCTTGTGTATAGGTTTTTTCTCTTTATCGAATAATTTACGGATTTAGCGGTGTGGAAAAATCCTCCGATTCATTCCCGTATATATATGATTCTGATCGGAAATCGCGACGCCGGTTTTGACGTCAATATAAGAAATGCTGTCTATATACGCCGCGGACTTTGCCCTTTACATATTATAATCAACGCGGCTGCTTTCTATGCAAAATTCGATGTTTTTATGGTAATTGATTTGTTTTGTAAACGTTCTACGTTGTTAATAGAAGGAAAGAAAAATTTTATATAATTGTGACGAATAGATACGTATATGAGTAAATCCAGAATTTTGTGACCCTTTTCGTGTTCCAAAATTTTTTTTTCGAGCACACCTATGAGACGCGTTTTTATGGCACATTACACCTTATGTTATAAGAAAGAAACATTGTCAAATCTAAAACTCGTGGGTGACATCCATTTTTTGCTGCATTTCATTTTTTTTATGGAAATTTAACATGGGAA
>JAYJLV010055725.1:0-18668 GCA_036873485.1 Torymus texanus
TGTGTGTGTGTGTGTGTGTGTGTGTGTGTGTGTGTGTGTGTGTGTGTGTGTGTGTGTGTGTGTGTGTGTGTGTATGTCTGAGAGTCGGAGCGAGGGAAAGGCTCGCGAGACTGATATTAGAGGCGCGGAAAGTTCGGAGATAAGGCGTTGTATAGGTATACCTTTTTTTCTTGTGGAAGAAAGCGCAGGGAGAGAGGTGAATTTATCAATGTGGCGTAGTCGATGTGAGTGGAGTTTGAAAGTCATTTTTTTTATAGGATGAGGGCAAGTTTTTAGTAGTATTGAAACGATTGGTTCATCATTTTTCATGGTTTTAAGAGCTAATTTTCGATTGATGACTATATGCATAATTGATGTGAAAAACGTAAGAAAAATTTTCTTCTTACTTGATTGAAATATAAATGAAAAATTATACAGGTCCATATTAAAATATTTTACTTTTGCATATATCTTATCGCTTCAAAACCGTAATGTCGACATATTCAGTCACTTTTGCGTGAAATTAAATCAGACTATACCGGCTAGTATGCGAAAGTCAAACACTCAGCGGGAAAGCGATTAGGAACGATCGCACAGTGACGTGAATAAGTTATCCGCGAAAGGCCGGGAAAGTCAGGTGTGATATGCGCGCATGCATGCGTGGCTCATAAAGCGTGCATAATGCGGATACACACACACACACACATACTCGCCAGCCGTCGCGGCGAATGACCGTTAAATGCTCGCCGCTGGAAATCGAGAAGAATATAGCATATAACCGGTCTAACACAACGCGAGCGTGCACACGTGCGGGAAATCGCTTACTATATCTACGACTGTCGTTTTGAAAGATTGTGTGATAGACGAGGTGCGAAAAGCGCGACGGCGTTCAATGGACCAGAGTGGACGTGAGAGGGTTACATCTGCTATGAGGAATATAGGTTTGCACTGTATATGGCAATTAGATAGATTTTTATTCAGATGCTGGAATGAGTAATTATATGTGCGTATAGATAAATGAGATAACGGGAGAAACACGATAAATATTCTAACTGCTACTGCGCTACGTATAATGATAAATATTTATAGAAAATTGTTATTTCATATATACAAGATATAAATATCGTTGGAAATAAACAAACATTGCGTTCTGTAAATAAAGCATTGTTATTTTTAATTATAGAAAGTTTTAATCTACGCGATAGATTATTGTACGCTAATTTGTAAAAAATAAACGATTTTAGCAACGAAGAATCATTAATTACAACGTATACTTCGTGTTTTACTGGGACCCTTGCAATCCCACAGAACGAGCAGCTTTTGCACGGCACGCTGAACCTGTCTATACGCTCCAAAGCACACGAAACCTTCCACTAAAACAATTTCGGTCACATTTTCCCGCAGCCGCACCGGCAATAAAATATTCCCGCCATCAGCTTAATACGCCGCTAAAAGTAACATATTCGCGGGCTGCCGCAACTCTCGCGCACGCGCGTCGTCATCATGATCGCCATCGCAGTAGTGGACTCACTTTTCCTGGCGATTAACCATTTCACCGGTATCCACTTTCGTCGCCTCACCCTCTCCCACGTTTACATGTTTCCATTTATCTGTACAACCGCATATATATGCAGAAACCAACCAAAAGTGTTTTCAACGCGTGCGCTTCCGCGATGTTTGACTAGACACGTGTAGTGGGTTAAAGGGAGTAGGAGGAGGAGGATGAGAGGGGCGGGTACAATTACTTCGCGTTAATACAAATATGCAAATGCACCGGCAGCTCGGTGCTGGCGCTCCGGTGGATTTACGGTAACTGCCGGCGCACGCGCGCGTATGTTTGCGCCTTCTTTTTTCGACGGCGTGTAATAAGTTATGCGCGCATGCAGATTTCCCGGAGTGCTAGTTCGTCTCGGCTATTTTCGAAGTACAACGTGAAATTTTCGAGGATTTTCCCCCTCTTATTTAATAAAAGTGCTTTTTTTGCATAACGCGAAAACATGGTTGCTGATGAAAGCGTATAATGGATGATTGAGATTGAGGGTAACTAGAAGTATATATATATAGGATGTTAACTGGTTTGTATAAATGTTGAAACATGGTGAAACGTGTTTTTTGTGAGCTGTCGATAATGCCGGAACGCGTTTATTACTATAGAATTATATTTTATAGTAACTCATAAATGATTATTAATTGATTTTTAGTTATTTTATGACGTTATTTAAGAATAATTTTATTATTACCAGTTAATTAAATGAAAACTTCAAACATACATAGATCACCTAAATATTAAAAAACTCTGAGAAACATTGGAACAGATTTTTGTAAAGTCAGTCTCTCGAAAAATCCGCAGCAGCCACAAAAATACTTTCACCAACCTTTGACATCCGGACATGCGTTTCTGAAAGCATTTATTTTGTTTCCAGCGAAAAATTCTGTCCCTCCCTTATTCACCGCAGTCACAAAGAGCTCGAGCGTTGATGGCGCCGCGCCTTTTCGCTCGACCAAATGGACTCGGCGCGCGTCAAACGCGTGCGTGAGTGCAGAACTGGACGGTTGCCGTATTTATGTGAACGCCATACGCTGGACGTTAAAACGCACGTGTGCACGCCCGCGCGAGCGCAAATCATGGAGCGGAGGGATGGTGCGCGCTGTTTGCGTTTATTTCGAGGCTCGTGATGCGCGCGCGCAAATGTTTTGGCCTTTGTGTGAGCGCCGGGGCGGTGTTTTACGCGGCCGTGGGCGCGTTTGGCGGCTGTGGATGAGAGGAAGAGAGAAAATCGTGTCTTTTGGCGTAACGTGGGTGTGTGTATGGTTATATGTAGGTATGTAGGATCGATGCGTTTTTGTGAATATATGGTAGTTGCAAGTTTAGAGATTCTTTAAAATTGATGTGTTTATGTGTTGTGGATAAAATTAAAAGCGATTTTTTTAATAATACCGAAGCGTCATTATTCAAAATCGAATTAGTATATATTATATGTATTTAATAATATTAGCATTGGAATGAAATATCGCTCTGTAGTATAAAGAGTTGATTATCGTCTAATTTATCGAAAATTTTGCATTAATTTATAGCAATTTATTGGAATTATTATATAAATAAAACTGTTATGCTTATTAATACATAATTTTCCTAAATCTGTTCCGTAAAGTATATATTAAACGCGTGTAAATGTACAATATAAACTTAAAATTATAACTTTAAAATTTTAAAGTTCATTTACTAATTATTAAAATTTATCAAACATTCGCACATCTTTCCCATGCCACTTATTTATTTTTCCATCTTAACGAAATCTGCATAAAAGTCTCTTCACGGATGACCTAAACACTGATCTTTATCACTGTATAACAAGTCGAAAATGAGATAACAAATAAAATGAACCTCGCGATTGTCATTGACAAAAATCGTCGAAATTCCAAAATCAACTATACATTGCGAAGCCAATACAGTATAATGTTCGGACCAACTGCGCGCTGAATTCCCCTCGCGTGCGCCCAGCGCCTCGTAAAGAGGCCCGACCGGACTGTCGTCATTTTCGGTGCACAGGGGCCGGTGTCCACTGGTATGCGTGCGCGCGTGAATGTCTGCTCGTATAAGCTGGGAGGTACGCGCGCGCGCGTAAACGCGATTTATTGCAGCGCGTGTGCATGTATGTGCACGGGTATGGAGGACGGGAGGATATATACGTTGGAACGCGCGGGTGATGCGTTTGAACGCGTTAAAATTGAGTGTGTGGCCAGCGGGTCAGATGCTAGTTCGATATTTTTCGAAACGTGTATGTAGAGGAAGCGGTCCAGCTTTTCCGTGTGCTTATATAGGATTCATGTGTAGGTTGTATAGGGTTTCATGTGCGCATATGCACACGGGATGATCGGTGTGAAAAAATTTATGCATTTTTGGTATGATTTTTTTTTGTCGTTATTAATGTTATTTGTGCACACAGAAAAAGAAATCGTTATATTAAAGAAATGTCATTAACTATTAACGAATCGACATTTGAATATATGGATAAAAGAACATTTTTTAATAGTTAAAGAAATTCATTTACAGTTAAGAAACCACTTGTTTAACATTGTTTTTTATATTAAAGTCATGGTTCTTTAACTATTAAGACACATTTTTTGGCCTGCGAAATGGAAGGATAACATCATATTCCTTAACTATTAAGACATATGAGTTTCACCATAAGAATACGGATTATTTCTATTAATAGCAGGAGAATTTAATATTGTAAATTATTTCTTAATAATAATTAAATTTGCGTTCATATACTACTCGTGTGTAGTATTTAAAAGTATAGTTCGTTAATTGTAATGATATTCTTTTTTCTCTGTGTGTGTTTATAAAATCGTTGAATAAAATTCTAGCGATGTATTAAAATGAACATATAAAGTATACAAAATGCCTTTCTTGTTAATAATAAATATTAATTTTAACGTTCGATAAAACTTCGTATCGAATATCGTATATTATGCACACAAAAGAATATTCCATTAATTTGCAAGTACATATGATATTAAACGAATGAAATATATTATATTAAACAGAGAATGAAATAAACAAAGCACGGTAAAATACTCATTACAATAATCCGATTTTCTACAAAACGAATAAAATAAGCACCTTTGCGGACTATTCGAATTCAAAGGGAATGGAGTAGGTGCTAAAAAGCGGCGCGCAAACTTCATATATACGCAGTAGACGGCGAGAACGCCAGAGGTATAAAAAAAAGTAAACCTCGAGAACGAGGAACAGTGTGTGGGAGAGTAAGGGGGGGATGAAAAGCCGTGACGGGGGGAGAGAAATTATGCTTCGAATGCCAGCGCGCTCGCGGGTGCGCGTAAAGCCTCGGGGATATGAGCCCATTATCCGTCGCGGCTCTCGCATACATGTGAGAGCGTACGTGTTCGTATATATATAGACGCGCCATTTGAGCGGCGATAATCTTATCGTCGATTCGTCGCGCGCTTTTTAACGCTCTTCATTGTGCAAGTGCACGTGGATCAAACGCGTACTCCCCCCCCCCCCTACCTAACGCGGATTTTCGCGCGTGGCTGTTGGAGTCTGATGAAAACGGCTTAATTGAATGGGGAAGGGGATATAGTGGCTTTGGAGTGCGCGAATGGAGAGGAGGACCGCCCGCACTTCGGTGCTCTTTATGAAGTTTTGCGAAACGCTCAGGTATATATATGGCAGAGGATGGCTGTGGAAGCGCGCAGGCGCACATGTAAAAGAGCTTTTTGATGTATAAAACATTAGGATGGGTCCTGTAGAAGAGAGAGAGTGCGACCATTTATGAAAACGTTTGTTTTTCATCCAATATTGGTCGTTTTCGCGGAAACTGCTCGAAAATGGACGTTTGCTATTCTTAAAAATATTTCGCGTTTTAGTATGGAATGAGCACTTTTTAAGGGAAATTATTTTTGCTGTGTATATAAAATGAGTTTATATTTTTGTTTTATTAAATGCAGAGAAGTATGCTAAAAAAAACTTAAATTATATTTATTTGACAAGTATAATATTGTTCAGTATAATTAAAACTCTTTGAGTAAACGATTCATTTTTAAAAAACAATCATATCTCATACTTTAGCGCAGTTGATTTGTAATGAAAATACTTTTACGACGTTTTCGTCCACGCGTAAGGGGAAAAATACTCTAGATTTCGCTACATTCAGGCCACGCTTTAACCTTTTGTCATCTCCATTCTTGCCAGCTGCAAAGAAATGGGTGAAAAGGAACTCGTTTTGGGGTGGCGATGACGACGACGACGACGACAACGACGACGGCAGAGCACGCGATTGAGATTCGCTGCAGCTCGACGCGCGCCCCCATCATTCTTCCGGCTGGAATTTCAAATTTCCGTCTTCGTTTTCTACCTTCAGTTTTGCAGTCCGCGTAGTACACGCACACACACATCCACGTGCTTGGTCTCGTATACAAAGCGCAAGGAAGAAGGAAGAGAGAGAGAGAGAGAGAGTAAGGGGTACAGAGTTTTCCGAGGTGGTAGCGGTGGCGACTAATTACATTAGCATTGGGTGCCGCAAGTTTGCCTATTTCCTCGCTAACGCATTGTGCAGTGAGCAGGAGCGAGAGGGAAAGAGATATAGTGCAAGAGAGAGAGAGAGAGAGAAAGAGAGATAGAGTGAGAGAGACGGAGAGAGAGAGAGAGAGAGAGTCGGAAAAGCGGAACAACCAAGACAAGTCTCGAGATTCACCGGGCGAGATTGGTCTGGCCGCGTGTTTATTGCCTCGTGAATTACTGCCTGGGATACCTTCGCTCCTCCTCCTCCACCGCCTTCGTCTCCTCCTCCTCCTTCTCCTTCCCCTATATATACATATACACCTTTGTCTCACTTCTTTGTCTCTCTTTGTTTGCGTCTGCTCTCGTGCGCGAGCTGCTTTCATTTCGTGCGAGCGCGCGCCTTTGCTGCTACTTGCTTCAGAGTGGAATATTAGTTTTCTCATTACGACAAACGCATGCCTTCTTTTTTCGCGAATTCATTATCGCCATATCCAATAAAGTTACGCTGCATTGGACCGGACAGCGGGAGATGTACGCACGTAGAGGGAGAGGGAAGGTAATCTAATTGTAATTGAACACGACTTCCTCGCAATGTCGATGCATATAATGTTCCTTGTGAATGACGTAGGAGATAAGAAAGTCGATTGAGGAACATTAGAATTTTCGAAGATTTTATTGTTGGCAGAAATTTTATATGTAATATGTGAGTCGTAGTATGTTCTCTCTATATACCATCAATAATGTTGGCTTATACCTCCACGACATCATTATTGAATAATAGTTTTGCAAACGTTCGGATGTAAATATGTATAAAAACATATTTTCGATGCAACTTCTATATGAGGGAATATAGGATTGTAAGTACTTACGGGTTGATGTGTAGGAATCAATCTAAATGTTAGCTGAACATGGTTTCTTACCTGAAACAGAAAAAAATTAATTATTCAGCGATAAACGAAACGTAATATTACAAAAAAATACATTTAAAAACTATTATTGCTAACATAAAATTTTTGAATATTAAATAATCCAGGTATAAATTTAATTATTCGTTTGCATTTACACTAAAAGAACAGATTATTTTTAACGTTGACAATTGATTTGTATTTTGCTGCTTTGTTGCTACTGTATTTGTTGGATATCATAGATGAATGTTGCTTTAATCAAGCACCCGTAAACATAGAATGGTGTAGAAGGGATATTCCGAGGATGGATGACTAGTGCGCGTATACCCACTCCAGTCATGATTAATATTTGCCTTCAGTCGATCAAAACATAGTGAGTAGACGCACGAGCGGATATCATTCATAGGCGTATATGTCACTGTTTCTTCGAATACCATTTGACAAATCAGTGTAGCAATTACATAAATTACATCCTCTGTAATTAAATTAATTTGATTTTTATCGCAGTTTTAGTGTTCCGGTTTTGCATGAAATAATTCGACAGAAATTTCATTTGTTTAATTTTTTAATGAAACAGAAATGTGATCGATAAGCCTTTTTAATTAACTTTTCTCCATTACATTTCTTGCATAATACAGCTATTGTGTATCCAACGAAGGTTCTATTATCAAAAAAGTTACGTTAATTAATTAAAAAATGCCTTTATCTTATCGGCTAATACGCAGGAACGCTACCCATAGAACGAAATATTATACTGGTTATATTCATTATTATACGTGCAACATTTCATGATTTTCTAAGAAAATGGCAGCACATCAAATATCGCCAGTTTAAATTTAAAAAAAACCCGCTCAACATATCTTTCACCACATTTACCAGCCCAAATAAAATAACTATCTTAACATACATTTATCGATATATCATCGTTATAGAACTTTGAATTTACTTTGCACAAAGTTACAAGCCCTAAAACGTGCCATTACCAAGCGCCTCCTTATTCTTCGGCCTTTCCGCATCGAGACGCGCATTCGAGCGAGATTTTCATATCACGGACTGGCGCGCGCGCCGGCATTGCGATCCATAAATTCGAAAACCATAAAACCGACGTAAAACCCTCTCGCTCCCGCGTACGCGCGTGTTCAATCTATCGAGTTCAACGAGATCCGCGCGAGAAATATTATACGCATCGTTCTCGCAAGGAAGACATCCCGCGCGTTAAGAGGACGAAGGAACGAGCTGGAACAAAAGGTGTTACGCGAGCGCATAAGAAGCTGGAAAAACGCGAGGCTGTGCTGTACGAACGATCTTTTTCTCGTTTCTATCTGCCGGCGGCAGGTGCGCCAGTTGCGCGGCACGTGGTGCTACCGAATACGCGGCGGTGGCCGAAACACTTTGGCACGAGCTATATAAGCTCCTTCGAGGAAACTTCTTGCGCGCGGACGCGGCCAAAGTTTTTAGTGCCCTGCAAAAGTCAATCTGTTTCGGGGCATAGACTCGAGTTTCTTCAGGTTCTACCCCTCCCCAAGTCTTCTTTTTCTCGTTGTCCATTGGGCTTGTGGTTGGCCGAGTAGTACATGCGGAGAGAGCTCGGCATTTCTTGTATATCCGGCCGGGATTTATCGCGGGCTTTTAATTCTTTTGAACTGCGGGGAGATTGAGATTCGAGGGAGAGGCACAGCCAGAGCTTTAAGCGATATTTAATGAGGACAAATTGAATTAAGCTGATGTTCGTGCTCCCCTGCTTGTTCCGCAAATGCTTTGCCCTTTGTTTATTGCGGTCCGCATTAAGGAGATTGAGGAGGGTGAGAACTTTTTCTTCCAAGTCGTATAGGGATTTCGTGCATAATACGGAATGTCGTAAACACAATGTGTATTTTAAGAGTAGTCGCTATCGTATTTTAAAAATTTTTATTCTGTAAATAAATTTTTTAATTGAGAGCATAACTATTACAAAGTAATAATCTCAAATTGAATTAAAATTAATTAAAATGAAAGAAGAAATTTGTTTTATTTTATTATAACATATACGAAGTATATTAATGCTTGCATATATTTACAAGAAAGCTTTTATATCTACAAATTTACGTTCTCTTTGCTCGGATGAAAATCAGATACATTTTTCATCGAGTAGTAAAAAAAAATTAGTTAGGCGATGAATGAATTAGAGAATTACGCAGTATTAGTCTGACCTCAAATAAACTGAACATACAGCTAACCTTCGGCTTCGGCGCTACCATTGGTTTATTTCGTTTTCCATATCTTCACTCGGATGCGCAGCATTTAGCCGCTTGTCAGGATATTGGATTTTTTTTTTGCCAAATCGAACGAGATTCGGATTGATTTGCTCGTCGCAGGAGCTATACAGACAGCCGGTGTAACTGCATCAGCAAGATGAAAAATACAGATTGGCGAATTCTTCGCCGCTTTTTCCTCGAGAGCTACGGATTTTATCTTTGAAATGCGTGCAAAATGTTTTTTTTACGATGTTAAATAGTTATAAAGTTTTCTGCAGACGTTTTTCGTTTTCTAGGAAGCGAACGAATGAGAGAAAAAGATTTGAAAACAAAATGAAAGCTTTCACGTGGAATAGGTTTGATTTGATAAAGATCTGCATATGTGTTATAACTGCAGATTATCTATAGGATCGTCGGTTTGCCGCATTTAATAAAAAAATGGGCATTCGCCAAAGGAAATTTTAGATTTTTATGATGTAAAATATAAAAACCCGTATTTTTAACCGATTTTATATCGTACTCAATAGAATCTGAATAAACGTTATAGCTTCAACAAAAAACGGTGAATCCGGATTTGGTTATTTCATTGCTAAACGAAAAATTTTCGGTAGTTGCATATTCGTGACGGTGCACGTATATCTATAAAAAGCAGAATCAAGATTATTAACAAACTTTTTTAAAACGTTCTGAAATTGAAACCGCTATATCAAGAACAAAGGCAAAAGAAATCCGAACAAAGGCATCTAGCTTTAATGAAAAAATACTTCAGCGCGATTTCTATATGAAATTACAACTTTTTGGCAATAAACCACAGGCTGCAATACACCGCGCATTCTTTAGGATCCACAAAGCCATTAATTCGTCGCGCAATATCATTAAATCAAAATTTACGCCCGGCGCGGTATCGCTGCGTACGTGCACTCATGCACCACCTTCGGAACAATGGCCGCTCGTCGACGATCGTTTCCGCGTCTGCAATGATCGGGTCTTGCATCATCCTTCTTCTCCTCCTCCTCCTCCTTCTTCTCGTCGTTGTCGTTGTAGTATATAAAAACGTCGCTCGTGCGTGAAATGGCGCTTCCGCGATAATAAGCATCGAATGCTCGCGCGCGTGGGATGTGCTTCGCCTTTCTCCGCAGCCTCCGGCGGTGCAACATCCGCTTGGTGCAAGATGACCGACTTTTGGAATGCCAATGACTGCTTTCTTATACGGAGGAAGAAATTTTAATGAATGAATTGTGACTGCGTGGGATTTGTGTGGATCAGGTTCTCTTTTTAATCGATATTTTATATAGTATCTGTTGTAATTTTATCTTAGGAATCTGATGTCACATATTGTCGTTTCATATACTTCAATTATGATCACAGTAATAAATATTGTTATGTTTAAATATAAATTTATTAAAATAATTTTAGTAATTTTATGTCATCCAGCGTAAAATTACAATAATTACAACATAATACTAATTAAAAAGGAATGAAATATAAATTCTTTTTAAACACATGCAATTTTTCACTCAAATTTATCAGGGCGATAGAGAATATAAATACCTATACGAAATTTTGTTTGTGTAGAAAAATAAAAAAAATGTAATATAATCATGATTTTTCTATCTATGGATCGCAGTATCGCAGTATTACTCGTATAATATGTTTAAATAATCATATAGCTGTAGTACCAATTTTCCATTTAGCTGCATATAGAAGGCTGAGATTTAAAATTTCAATGGGTTTGAAGTTTACATCGTTGGAGTGCAACGAAACTTTAGAAATTTTTTTTTTATTTTGAGTTTTATATGTTAGATTTTGAATTTTCTCATGTGTTTAGCATTTTATAACATAACCTAACATCAAAATAAAGATTTCACTGTATCGTGCAGATTTTTAGCTGTTTTATTTATTTGTGAGAAATTATTTCGTTGCGTCCCAACGTTCCAAACTTCAAACCCATCAATTTCAAAACATCTTTGAAAATCGACCACTTTAGTATTTTATATAATATATTGAGTAACTATATGATATTATATTATAATGGTTCTACAATGGTTCGAGCTGATATGTCGAAGCGTAATAAAAAATTTTGGATATCCAATTTCGTAAATAAAGATTCTAAACCTTATAATAAGCCTTTTAAGGAATGCCAAACATGGTAGTAATGTTAAATTTCGAAAAGTTTTATACAATATGGCTATTTAGGTGCATAAATGCACGTCTTAATATATTTAAGCACGTATTCAACTCTTGTTTATGCAAATTAATGTTTTTTCTAGAGCTAATATAACGATCTAACATTCAGACCATCTAATATAATTCTATAAAAATATCTTAAAAAATTTATAAATATTTGCTTTACATTTAGAAACTTACTTAAAATATTTTATTAGTATAGTTGAAGCAAAAGATATTAAGATTGGACTGTTAAGACGTATTAATCAATACTTTTTTTTATCGCTTGTATATTCCTTCGATGAACTATGTATAAGATCGTCTTTGATATAATGCGTGACTGTATATACGTAAATATTAATATAATAAAATGAAATCACACTGTGTACAATCTAAGCAATCACAACAAAAGTTGAATTCGATCGAGAACAATGCGAAATTCCCATGTAAAAATCTACAATTTGCTTCAACATCCTCTTAACTTGAAAGCGGATCCGCAAAGCCACCTGAACTCCCAATTCCCTCTTCGGAAAACAACGCCGGCCGCGCAGTGTACGCCCGTAGACGAGCGAGACCGCAACGCTTGAGCTGCATTTTCCGATACCCACTTTCACTATTGGCGTTTTACACACACACACATACACATACACACACGTGAACGCGCACAGGGCAAAAGAAAACTCGCGCACGCGCCTGCTATCGCATCCCATTTACGCGGGAAGCGTTTATCCCCAGCGGCATGCACGCTTCCAACGCACCCATTTATATATATAGAGAAGGTTAAAGTGTCCGGAGATAGCAGCAAGATTGAGTCTCTCTAGCACGAGCTCGACGCCTCTCTCTCTCTCTCTCACTCGCGCTAGCTCGCAAAGTCCAATTAAACTTGGCGCGCTCGCGCTTCCGTCTGAAATATGGGAGACAGACCCCGCTAATCGCCTCGCCCAACTCCTTCTTGCTTAGCTCTTCTGCTCTCTCGTGTATCTCACTATCTCTCACTCTCTCCCTCTGTCTTTCTCTTTGCCGTGGAGAAATTGAATGCGCGTGGAGGCGACGGCCCTTGAAACGTTATATTTCTCCCGAAAATGTGTAATTATCCAACGAGCGAATCGTTAGCTCTCTTGCGCTCGCGCGCCTGCATGTCTCTTTTGAAGCTAGCGAAATGGGAGAATGGATCAGCGCAGAGCTGCGTCGTCGTCATTGTTGTCGCAACACGGAGTATATCTACTGCGCGTGTTCCCGGGGCGCGCATTGTGCCTCTTAAATTAGCTCTCGAGTAAGATACTCCGCTAGGTATGCGCTCTTTCGTGCGCGAGCTCGCGGGAGCTCCGGGTTCAAAGAGACACGACGGTGCGTCAACGTCCGCCCGCCCGCCCACCCGCGCTCCTTTGCTGATTTAAGATTGTTTTTGCGCGGGCCCGGCTCTTTGTTAGAGTGTTAATGAATTTTCAGCGTCCTGGGCCTTTTTCTGCTGGAGGATCTAAACAAATTTATTCACGGCGCGAATAATGGTAGTTGGTTTAATAATATTCGCTTTTAATTTAACATGGAATCTTTGAAATTAATATTATTGCTTGGTATATAAAAGTGTAATGCGATATTTAAATAATATTGAATATTTCTAGACACAAAGAAATGTAAGAATTTTAAAATTGCAATTTGCGAAAGCAGTAATTTGATGAACACGATAAGTCGGGCTTTTTTAGCGTACTTTGCAATAATGTATTTACTTTTTTCTGGATTTTCCAAGTAAATTTTTTATAATTAATCTTATCTCATATCAGAATCCATTATAACTATGAGTTTAAAAAGTTTACTTGAGCTTAAAATGAATATTCATATTCATAAACACCCCGCTTTTACTTAAAATTCAATTTTAAAACTTTAATATTGATGCTAATTCCTGGAAAAAATATATATTCGAAAAAAAAATATATATATATATATATTTTTTTTTTTAAAACCGTAAAGGTATATTATTTAAACTTTACGTTACACACTAAAATTTTGTAACATTTGTTTAAGTTGTTTTTATTATATAATTAAATATGATTATTATATAAAGATAATTATAATATAAAGAGACGTACTGAATATTCATTTTTACAATGATACCACGTACATACTAATTGAATGATATTACCTGTCTGACTGAACTTGGCATGCATCTACTGATACACTTATTTTTAAACATATATTTATATTGGTGTATAATTTTCTCGATACTCTACGAGTCAAGTTTGATCTTAATATTCAAGGTTTATTCACCTCTAGCCTATTTGGACCAGCAGGTGGCATGTATTATTTTACCTTCTTTATGGTGCAAACCTTCAGAGCAGGCTTACTAGTCAAATCTTTATGGGTATCAGACACGGCGTGCAAATGCCGGTTTTCTGTATACGTTTCATCACCATTCAATGTGTAAATATGTTTTAGATATTTATGCCAGGCTTAAACATCGAAAACATATTCAAATCACCTATAGCTAATACCGTAATAAATCGTGAATTATTCCTATCTTGGGCTACAAACCTGGTATAAAAAGAAAGGAATCGTATGCTTTTCAAATACTTTAAACATTTTCTCGTACCGTTGAACTTGTTGAAAATCAATTCAAACAAGTTCTAAGCACTTCTAAACACAATGAAAAAAATTCGAGAATATTTCTGTTATAAATCTCCACCAAAGCTTCATAATGATGCTCTCACACTATCATTGCCACCATCATCACCCTATATATAGGCACACACTGATTTTTCCCATTACGCCTAAATCACTTATCCTTGCAGAGATTCTTGTGCGATTCCGCGTGATTTCGCGTCTCGCGATCGGCTGCAAACGACCGGGAGGCGCGTGCGCGGACCGATAAAACGGCGCACGGGGCTTCCGCCTCATTGAGCGATGCGCGTCGTTACCGTTGACGCGGCAGCGGCTGCGGCGCTAACGGTTATCTCGCAGCGCATTATATGCATGCGCGCGTTCGCGCGAAAGAGAGAGAGAGAGAGAGAGAGAGGGAGAGCAAGAGAGGCTGCAGTGTCCTAAATCAAGCGAATTGCCTTGGCGAAAGACGCGCCGCGAAAATGGCCGAGCGTTATTTTTCAATGAGAGGCGTGAATGTGAGAATTGGTTAATGACGTGATAATTCGTAGTGGCGCGTGAACGAGTTATTGAATATATGCGGATATTTATTTTGGAGAAGTATTTTATGTATTAGTTCGTTCATTATTTTATAAAAAAAAAGAGCGAGAGAAATAAAAGTTTACGTTTATTGGAGTGTTTCGAAAAAAAAAATTCCAACTAATCAATGTGTTGTTGTTTTTTTTTTGTGAATAGTGGAGGATTTGAATGCATAACAAGAGCTTGTTAGGAAACCGCCAAAATAAAAGTATTGTTTTAACTATTTCGTGCAATCATGAAGCTCGAGAATGGGGACGTTCAAAAAATTAAAACGCTTGTTTCAGAGTTTATGAAATACACAAACGAATGTTTTTTTTTATGCTTTAAACTAAGCTATTCATATTTTTCTTTGTAGTTGATATTTTACATATTAGTTAAAATTGTATTATTAGATATTTGAGAGGTATTAAAATAATTGACAGTAACAGTTAATGGTAATAAGTTTTGTTGTCAACGAATATAGAATGGGTGAAAACACCACTGTTTAAGGCTCATCAGTTCAGAGTTCAAAGGTTCTATGACCTTTCCAAGTTATGCATCACACGGAGACGTTTTTAAATGGTTGACAACGTCGAGATGAATTTTCCGTTAGCTTTATTCATCATATACCTTTCCCGAGCAAGAAAAATAGGAATATAGAAGTAATCTAATTAAAGTTTTCCGCGTATTTCTACGTCGAGTCCGTTTCTTCAGTTCGTGGTACATATCCGGTTGCATGTTGACTTGTCAGTTGGACGGGGTTGTAATGGTTTGTCATGGTTCAAAATTATGCTCTCTTTCTCTCACTTTCACCCGCGCTCTCGCTTTTTTTCTTTCCTTCAGCAAAATCTTACAGGGTACTTTTTTCTTTGCGACTTGCGCAATGCCAGTCTTGCAACTTCACTAGGTGTAACTCTTACAATGTTATGATTCCGTTCCATTCAAAGCATTGTATAAGATCTGACTATATCCATAAAGTTGAACTTTTACATTACCTCTTTCAACCCCTATAAAATTTTTCAGAATTTTCATAATTATTTACTTGGAAGGGTTAAATTTTTCCCTAAACAGTGGTATTGGTTTTATGACAATGATTCTAATTTTGTACATTCACCATCCCTTTTTTATAATCTATTTACCCAAAAATTTTACACAATTATTTATAACATACCCGATAAACATTAATTTTTAAACTATTCCATAGATATCCATACTCTGCATACAAGTGAAACACTAATCCTGATATCGTTTTTAAACACCGGATAGTTCAAAGCTCATCGTTCAATGTGTCACACTCCTCGCCACGTGCGCTCCCATTTACATATACCGAGGCAGGCGCGATTTTTATTAACCCAAATTTTTTCATCAAGTTATTCTCTCTCTCGTTTCTCTCTGTCTCTGCCTCGTGAACATAGTAGTTTCGCGTTGCGTTCCAGTTTTAGCTGACAATACGGCGCCGATCGACTCGTGCGGTTGGTAAACTACGCCCTGCGCGATATTGCACCCGATGTCAATTTTCAGGCCACTTGTTCGCTCTCTACGTACCACGTACTGGTACTATGCCTCTCGGTTACACGTGTCACGTTCGCCGGTGACGAATTACCTGCACACCGGCGGTTGTATTCGATTAGTCGATGTTTATTAGTTTTGCGACTTTGGCGGATATGTATGGGTTGAATAAATTGGAAGATGATAAAAGTATAGAGAAAGGCTTATTTGATTATGTAGAGTATAACATTTCAAAGTAAATATAAAGTTCGAAATTCATTTGACCACAGTAAATCGATATTGTATAAATACATGTTTCCAATGATTATTTACTAACAATCGAGTTTGCTTTATTAATTAGAGCTTGTTTTGATATTTAATATTGTTTTATCTGCTATCAAAACAATACATTTACAGTTAGTTTCCTTAAACAATTAATTATTGACGTTAAAAATAAAAAATTTAATTATTAAATTCAATTGGAGATCTACCATTTTTAATATTAAAGAAGTAGTCGTTTGAATAATCGTTATCTATGTGACCTCTTTTAAAATTGAGTCCTTGATTAAAAATTTTCGACAGAAGTTTGAAAAATCAATATGACCAGAACATGACCAAAATATTACAAAATACATATAAAATTTTGATTATAACAAAGGTTAGAATGATTCACCAAAAAATGTATAAATTTTAATACCGCATCAAGGTTCTATGATGTCATCGATCAATCATCCATATACCGTCCAGCTCCACTTCGCTCGATCATCGCAAAGTCAAGAAACGTCCTGATTCAATTAAACGACACCGACTAGCATTTGCACTCTGGTATTCCACGCTCGCCAACCCCTCTGCGTGTCCTTAAAGCTACCAGAACCTCGTACATACACCAGGATGACGACCGCTTCTGTGAAGTGGTCGCAAGAGAGGTTATATCGCGACTTTGTTTGAAGACGCTAGAGAGGAAACTTGGACCTCACAGTAGCTGTATATATAGTTGTATCAAGAAGATGCTACCGCGCGAGACGGACGAACGCTTGTATTTGTCCTCGCGCGGTATGCGCGTAGCCGGCCGGTGCGGCTGTTATTCGACGCCACTGCCGCAGGGCTGTCACGCGCCCCATGCAAACAGCCGGCCGCTCGTGCGCGCGTTAAGCCCGTTTATACGGGATTACCGTAAACACGGCTTAGTCCCGGCAAACTCCGCGTGTATGCGTGTATGCGACAGCGAAACCCAGACGACGCCTAGGGTATAGCACGCGTCGCCGCCAGGAAGTGATTTTTAAAGGTTAGTCGTGGGGTAAAGGGAACGGGAGATTGTTTTAGAGGGTTCAACTTGGCTGAATGCGCTTGGCTGCGAAGTGTTTTCAAGCGAATGCGGAGGATTTCGTGTTATTCTAGTGGCAAACTTGATGAATTAATGATTTTAGAATAAATTTGGTAGAGCAATGAAAATAAAAAATGGGTTTGAGAAAATTATAAAAAGATCGAATTATTTCATTAACTTTGTTCTGTGTTCCGTGTCAACATTTATTTTGAATAGAACGGGTTTTTTCAGGAACTTCTTAGAAGAATAATACTTATTTGTATATGTAATTCAGTACTCAAGGTTTGAATCAAAACTCTCGGAATATTCTGTACAGCAATGCAAGTTCCGTATGTCTATTCCAGAAGACGTTTTGGAGTTGTTTCTGTATGTTGATCATTAACAACCGTGAATCGTGATCTGAATACTGAACATGCAAGCCGGTGATGGGGTATTGCAGATGAGTAAGGGAAAGATTCTTGTAGTGTGTATTATTTGTATTGCTGTAATCATTGGAATTTTTGGGTATTTTTAATAATATTTAAGGCTTTATATAGATTTTTTTTAATGGAAATTTGTTCTCAATATAGTTGCAGCAGTAAAGAATAATGGCTGATGTATTTAATGGCTTTTATAAAAACTGTACAATGGCGTATATTGCATTCAAAAGAATCTAGGTTAAAAACTGTAATCGTAATTCACCGTGCTCCAAATTGTTAAGTAGTCAATTTTCAACTAGTATATAATTTGGTTTATAAACATTCTAGTTTTTAAAATAAAATGCTTATATATACGTATCAGTTAGATAACGTATTTTAGCAGAAAAATAAATTAAGAATAAAACTAAAAATAAAATTGTGGAAATAAATTAATTTAACTGTAAGAGAGGTACGAGAATCGATTGCTCTTCATAAGCGAAATAAATGATTTGACATTTGTTTATCATACATGAAATAAATGAATGAAAATTCAGAAAATTATTAAAATGCAATCAACGTCATCATTCTTGACTCCGCGGTCGACCTACGGTGCATGGACAGAGAACGGCAAACATTTCTTAGGCCACGTTATATTATCGTGCTTATTAAAAGTGAAATAATAAGGTGATTGATATACCAAATATATGAAGGTGGTAAACAAGGTAATGGAGAGGGAACTGCGAAAGGGGGTAGTAAAAGCCTTTATATGTCCACACGTAGATAACATGTATCGTACAGAGGGGAGTTCTCTGATTAGACATGTGCAAGAGGAGATTTACCAATAGAGCGCCGACGTGTGCAACGTGCTTTACGTGTAGATATGTGTATGTGTGTGTGTGTATATGTGTGCGCGCGCGTGTGTGTGTGTATGTGTGTGTGTGTGTGTGTGTGTGTGTGTGTGTGTGTGTGTGTGTGTGTGTGTGTGTGTGTGTG
>JAYJLV010055755.1:0-18664 GCA_036873485.1 Torymus texanus
TATATATATATATAAAGATTTTTTGCACAAGCAACGATCGTGATGGGCGTACTGGCGCCGAGGCGGCAATTTGTCACTGTAGGTTTTTACATTTCTAGAAACGCTCTGCGAAAAGTAAGAAGTCTTCGGTTCCGTGCGCGTATATACGCGGTTTCCTCGTAATTTTTGTATCGAGCGTCACGTTGTCGCTTGTCAATTTCATCGAGGATTTCTTCGTTAAAAGTCTCTTTCAACGCGGTTGAATTCAGAGGCTGCCATTTCTTTATACATCCGTGGATAACAAAAGAAGAGAATACATACCTAGATATGTGCAATTGTGTCAAATTGATTCATTGCAACACAGTATATATGTATACAAAACACGTGAAGGTTTAATTTTTCAAATGGATCTCGGATATCGTACATATATATTTTTCCATTGAAAACGTTCACTTATACGCGATATCCTATAGCGTCGCGTGCACTTCAGGAGAGGAATAATATATCCGCGGCTACGGTCGCCAGCGCGAACATGATATTTTCTGTAAACAAGCCATCGCGCTAAGCAGACATGCTATTTGTTCTGATAAAAGGAGGAGAAAAAAGGTAACGGTATAAAATACCAAAAATTTCGAATGTGCATATATAACTATATATGAAAAATAATTCAGTGTTGACCTACTGCTTTACTCTTTCAGTCATATTATATACGTGTGTATAAACATCATAGGCGTGGCAAAGCTGTAGTATATAGCTTTGCTACCACGGAAATCGGTTCAACGGTTAAAGAGGTTTAATCCTTCCGACGTAGCAAACTCTCTCTCTCTCTCACTCGGGTTCCTTTCCACCGAAATAGCTCGAGCGGTTATTGGGGGAATGCGTGCGCGCGAACTCTCATGGGTATATATGAGTGTTTGTGTATATGTGTGTGTGTGTATTTAGCGGCAAATCTGCAGCTGGTATTTTGAAATTCAAAATAGCCAAGTCTAATTATGCGGTAATGCTTGGATACGTCGATGCGAACCCGTTGCTACGATTGACCACTCGGAAAGGGCTGATTTGGGAAAATAGTTTTCCATTTGCGTTGAAAGCTTACTGAGAGAGACAGATAGAGATAGAAAGAGGAAGAGTATATTATTCGTACAGGAAAGGATTGTACGAATTTTGGAAAATATTTGGTATACGTGAGAAAGAGGATGAGAGAATTTAAGCATGTTTTGAGGTATATAGTTTTTTTTTCTCTTTCTCTTCCTTATGCTTTGATGCGTGCAACCGTGAAGGTTGAGGATAGGAGTTTTGCTTTTAAAGCCACACGAAACATTTTCGTACGAAATGAAATAGTTTGTAGGTGTAAAAAGAAAGAAAAAAAGGTATATAGCGAGTGGATAGGAAGTTGTGTTGGTATATACTTTTAGAAAAAAAATCTGAGTGAGTTGTGTGGGTGACCAGAGAAGCTCTTTTTTACTTGGCAACAAAGAACGAATTTCCGTTACTTGAACTGTAATATGTGCAATTTGGTAAATGAAAATTTTCAGTACCGTTTTGGAGTAACAACATTTTTTTTTATTTTAGCTAAATGAAAATATCTATATTTTTTATATATATATATATATACCTGTGCGTGTACAGGTAATACACGTATAGTATTTTTAATCTTTAGGGAAAAAGCAAAACGCGTAACAAAATGAAAATCCGTTCGATATCGCGTATGACAGGCGTATACGTCTGACTGGATATTGATATCTTCTACTTCGATACCCACGGCGACTCTAGTTCAACACAGATATCGATTCGCGCGTAATTTCTAACCTCATTACCCACGCCACTGAAACAATCCATCAATACTTTAAAATAAGCACGAAATAAAATACCATGACGCAAAAATCATTTATTCGTAAGCAAAAGTGATCACTTTTTTTTTTTTTTACAAAATCTCATCTTCTCTTTACCTATAAAAGAATTTGTTTTCATTGGAAGTAGTATGTATATTGTTTTTCTTGCATTTATTATGCTTTTACCATATTTATACATACACACATATTTTTGTAAATCGTTTACGAACCAACATCCTCGTCACGGGTTACGTTAATTATTATTATACATATGTTATGCGTCTGTGTGTAAGAAAAAAAAACTTACCGACAAAAGGCACGAGTCCCTCCTGCTTATAATCGACGAGTTCTTCGGTGCCGGTGCATTGCTTCATGCCCGTTTCCACGGCAGCAGGCGCGAACGAGCATTTATGATGCTGAGACCAGAACTCGCGAAACCAGACGTTCCGGCAGTTGACGTACTTGCCAGGTAATTTGCTATGAGGCACGTTACGCTCGTGCACTCCTTCGCATTCGCGGCCCATACGTGGTAGCAGACTCTTGTAGTAGTTGTCGAAACCTATGGATAATATGTGTAGATAATATGTTAAGCAAACGGTATAAGATAAACCATAATATACGAAGTTTGTTGTAACTTTGTTTATTGTATAATAGATATATATATATATATATATGCAAAATTTCGTGTACATTTATTGCCGTGCAGATCTGCAAACGGAAAAGTGAATTTTATTGATTCGGGGCTCTACGCGAAACTTGCGGTGTCAATGTCGATTGTCGTTTTCAATGGTATACAGTGAGGTTCGATGACACGCGGATGTATGACGAGTGGAATAGCGAGGGATTCGAAAATAGTACAAAAAATTTGACCTTAGTAATTGATATTCTAATTATGAGGAGGACGTAACTATGTATATTAGGCTACATTGCTGCGAATATTTTTATCACAATGTATTTTGTAATGAAATTAACCAATTAAAATAACTATTTAAAACTTATTACATCTAAAAAAACGTACCTCTGCTTGAATTTTTAGCTATACATATTTTACATTGACTTATCCGTAGATTAGAGTAATCGTCGAGTGATATTTCGGAAAAATCATGACAATCGAAACATGAATTCTCACTCGTTTGTTGGACGTAGATTAAAAGGATTTTACGTCGTTATCAAAGGGTCGACCATTGTAATCAAATGTACAGATAATGGCTAATGACACGGCGAATATAACATGGATTAGCGTGGCAATGCCTTTGAATTACATAAAGCTTTTATACCGTAAAAGAGCAAAAGAGAGAACTGAAACGCATCGAGCTTATAAGCGTGCTTTCCCATTCATCCTTTATTGCTTTTGAAGCATTTTTAACGACGACGATTATTAAAGTGCGGCATTCGAGGTGAGCGATTCGCCACGTCACAAGATTAAATCAATTTCCATGGTGTAAATTCGCGGTTACAAAATGCTAGATATTCTCTCTTTCTCTCTCTTTCTCTCTCTCCCACACATATACATACACTTTTTGGCAAGTCACGATTTTAAGGGGAGCGGTAACGGACGCCAGGGCTGAGTCATCCCGTGTCGTGGATATGGGAAGTTTACGATTGTCTATTTTGACGCGACCGCACAATGATCTCTTTTCACATTAGGCGACAAATGTAGTCGCGTCATTTTTGAGGAAAAAGGAAGAGAAGGAGAAGGGGAAGAAGGGGAGCGGACCGTACGAATACGATTTTTCTCAGTTGTGAAAAATGGCTTAGTCAGCCCGAATCCACGAAAATCCGAACGATTTTTCACGTCGAGGATAAATAAAAATCCCACTCGTTCGAAATGCGAATCACGGGATTCGTGAAGATATTTTCTTTTTCGGGTGCGCATCGTTACGTCGTTCGGATTAAATTATTCAAACTAATCATCGATGAAGAATAAAACGTATGATTCTACTAAAAATCCGCAAGCAAATAATTCTCTTAAAGTTTAGTGTCTGATAAAAACTATTATTATTATTATTATTATTTCTGTATGGATTTACATTCTGTTTGACAATATTCGATCATTCACAATGAAAGAAAATTCATCTAACTTTTGAAAGTTGATATAATTTATACGTACATATATATGTATTTCACTTTTCACATACCTGCTTTAGATCCATAACTTTCTATAGTGATACGCAAAATTGTAAATAATCTTTTTAGCTATATTTCTACCTAACGCAAATTGTCGAAAATTTTGGCTTTATTGAGCGAACATATTAAAATAACGTTCAGCCTACTTTTTTTGGGACCGAAAAATCACAAAATTGCATAAATGTGCAGTTATTCAAGTACAAAACGTACCTAGCGCTACTTAAGTTTGGTGGCCGATCGAGATGCAGTTGCACTAGCCTGTCTGTGTTCATACAATATATCGTTGGGTGCGAGGAAAAAGGGGTAACTCGGCTGTGCGCTAAGAAACTTCACAATTCAGCTGTTGAAATTTCAAAAATGTTTAATTTATATAATATTTCTGCGAAGTACGCGATAAAGTAAAAATTTAAAATTTTACAAGTAAATAAAAGATTTATTCTTCAAATAATTTAGGATTCAAATAATAAATTTGATGTATGATTTAATCAATTAAATCAAGAAAAATTGATGATACTTTTCTGGAGTAAAATGTTTTATGTATTTTCATTTTTCTTTATTTTTTGGTTTGTAATTTAAATAGAAAGTATGCTCTCGATAAAAATTTGAAAAAAATTGAACAAGATCACAAAAAATGAATGTTCTATATAAAATCCGTTTTCTACAAAATATCTATTTAAAAAAAATGCAATCTGAAACAAATTTTCGAAATTGGACAGCGGTTCTTAAAGAAAGACTCAATGAAAAACGTAGCCTGTAAATCGTCCTCTTTCTTAGCGAGCAACGAAATTGTCATCTTTCTTAGCGCGCAGCTGAGTTGTCTTATTTTTACCTCTTAGCCAACGGTATGATATAGTTGTATAACAGATTTTCCACAGCATTGCAACAGAATTTTAAAGTTAAATGTTTCGTCGTACAAAACTTTGTGACTAGGTAGATTTTACTTTAACTGTCTTTGGCAAAATAAGTTGTCAATATGATTACAACTGAAACGATCGTGAATGATTTTAAAAGTTTATAAATAATGACGACGATGATTTGATATTGACGGTACCGAAAAATGTAATCGTATATTTATATGTAACAGTCTCTTCATTATTCTATTAGCTTTAAATGATTCAATTTTATTATAATTAAAAGATTGGTAATCAGAGATCAAGAAAAGGAAACTAGAAGACAGATTAGGCAAAATCGTAATTTGGTGTGTTTAATAAACCGACGAAATTCAAAGGTTTACGGACAAGATAATTTATTTCATGATTTAACGGTACAGCGCCTTTAAATTTTCTTTTACACAATAACACCGAGATGTCGTTCATCGGGTAAACGTTAAATTAAAGATGCATGCCCGTTCGGTAATTTGTAATGTTCAATCTCGACGAACTCACGCTGTATCGAACCCATTACTTGAAAAAACAGGGCAAATAACATTTTCCCTTTAGTGAAAAGTCTGTTCAAAGTTTCACGTAGCAGAAGTTTACCAGACAGTGAACAAACCTTAGCTAAATTTGTAAGAAAACTTTCGAAATTCGTTTTTCATACATTTTGATGATCTTATCATTACGAGCTGTACACATACATACACATACTGAGACTATAATAGTGAAAATATTTATAATCTATCTCGAGACAGGAAAGTTTAAATATGGCCAACTATTATGGTTGGTGCAGTTTTAATTATTACAATAATAAAGTTTGAAACAACGTTTTTAATTAGTTGAATTATATCTCTATATATTTATGATGAAATATCTCTTGGTAAAATGTAGTTTCCAAACTCCAACTATAGATAAATACTCGTGCACATTCTATACTTAATTCACAGGTCTACACATATTATTATAATTCTCATCGAAATTCCGATATATATATATTAAAAATTGTATTCGTATATAATATTTGCTCTCACCTTCAAGAGGATTCCGGAACGGCAGTATCGTAATCGCACCCTCGGCTGCGAACTCCTGCTCGCGTACTGGATGCACCTTGGCACCCCATGAGTCGCTACCCACCCACATGAAGTGGCCAGTTTTGTTCGCTTTTATCGTCGCCTGCAGTAGCTTCCTGCAATTCAACCAGACCCACATATATATATCACGTGAGCTTCATTCTCCTCTCGTTCGTCCTCTTCTCTTTTAATCAAGAACGTCGGATTATATTCTCAGACGCGCTCGTCGATATATAATAAATATCCATAAATTCATCGGGCAAACGTGCTAAGCCTTACAAGTCTAATTTTATTTCTCTCGTAGCTTCATATATATGGACACACATACACACATAGACGTAAACGCTCGTAAATCAGACTCGGCTGATTTGGCGAAATAACCGGCCGCCCTTCAGGCTCTTTATACATGTCATATACACGCTCTTCGTGTGTATATATATATATATATATATATATATACACACACACACACACACACACACACACACAACCAGCTCATATACAGATCTGAGTATTTTTTTGCTGAGCGTGAAAAAAATTTTCTGGACCTTCTCGCCCGTAGTAAGTAGTCCTGCGTAAAACAGTGGACTGCACAGCACGACCCTATACACACACATACACACACACACACACATACACACACACATACATACACATACTCCCGAGTGGCACATTCGCCTTATGCCAGGCCACGTGTCGACCTTATCATGGCAGTATAGTGCGGTAGCTGCTCTCTTACGTGTTACCTCTTTTTCTCAGACCTTTTCTCTCTCTCTCGAGCTGATTATTGGATTTTCCCCGATGTTTTTCAGGCGCCGCCGCTTTCGATTCATTCGACACGTAGACGCAAGCAAGTAAGCAAGCAAGCATGCGTGTGTGTACAAAGTTAAACACACAGCTTAGAGATCGCGGAAGTAGCTGATATCTCGGTCCGAGAATAGCTCGCTTGGGTATATATAGCATATATATATATATATATATCTAACCATTCTCCCTCGAGTGTAAGAAAAGGGGGAGGGGGAGGAAGGAGCGTTACTGTGCGACTGGCGAAATTAACTTTGAAAATTGAAAACGCAACGGCTCTCTGACTTTCTAGCTCGCTTTGCTACCTCTCTTTGCAACCCTTTGGGAAGGGAAAAATAATTAATTCGGGAGAGATGGGGGAGGAGATTGGATGGGAAAATAAATTCGTATAAGGGTCACTTGGCCCATTAATCAAAGAAGAAGACTCTCGGGCGTAAAGCTATATAGTTCGAGTCGTTATTGCCGTATTCGCACGCGGGTGTGACAGAGTCAATAAGCCGGTGGTATTCGGCTAATTAAATTCTACCAGTGGAGAAACAAAGACCCATTACGTATATATATATAGAGAGAGAACTTCGAAATGATGAAGAAGGTTGGGTTATTTTCTACTCCTCGCGGCGTGTAACTCTACTAAAACGGAGAAGAATGGATTCGTTCGAAGGAAGATAATTTATGTAATCAATCTATACCTTCCCACAGGTATATTAAAAAAAAAAACAACTTCAAAGGTGCCAATATGACAAGTCGTGAATATATAAGACAGATTCGCAAAAAAATACATTGTCGCAGAGTAATTGGCACTGTGATATATCTATCTAATTAAACGAGTCAAAAGTTCCGCAGGTGTATAATCCTGTTAGCTTCGTTCGTGCCTCCTCGACGTGTCGCAAGCTCTTAACAGACAGGAAAAAAACACGCGACAGCTTGCGTTGTCGCGCCAACTTTTGGCTGTTTTCAATAGTTAATTTCGTCGAGCAAATTACGCGTCCCTGTATAACCATGAACCAATATACGTATATCCGGCTCATTTGTCTTTTATATATAGATACCATACCCATCGGTAAGCATCGACTGAATATTTAATGTCTTGCGGCCCTAAGAACATTCGTTCTCTCTAGCCCCCCCCCCCTCTTCCTTCTTACACCGGATACCCTTCCACACTCAATAATAAGGAAACGATCTATACGCAAGCTCGTACACTTATATATAATATATCTATACTTTACGCGGATCTCCCTAGGGGCCATCCTTATCGCGCTCGGTTATTATGCAGTGTTAGCTCGTCCGAGCTACCCTCTTACGTTATACCTACGCGAGAGAGCTCGACTTTTTTACGAGCTGCTATTGAAATGCCTTAACCGCTCGCAGCTGCTTGTACCGAGGGATCGATGTGTGTGTGTGTGCGTGTGTGTGTGTGTGTGTGTATATATATATGTGTGGAGAGGTAAGTTGATTGATTTTGTCGTTTAGCCAGTAGTTATTATAGTTTTATCTCGCTTTCTCACGCACTTCAGCAGCGCGCTTAGACAGTTTAACTTCTTGGTCGAACGATCGCTAAACTTGTGTATGTGTGTGTGTGTGTTTTGTAAGAGTAGACCATTTCGTTTCTTGTATTAGACTTTTTCATTATTATGGTTACACAAAGTTACAAAAATAAAGAAAAAAATGATATCCACCCGAAATAAGACCATCATATTTATGTGTATTTTGGTTCACTTAAGATTATTTCAAGGTTAGAGTTAGTCAAGAAAGTTTATATTTTGAAATACCTAAGGTATACAAATATGTTTTTAAAATAAGGTGATATAATTTTGTTATATATTTTTTTCTAAAAAATCATATAACATTACTTGTACCCTTCGAGATTAACTTGGGACCATGCCACTACAAAATAGTTAATGAAAAAATTATTTTCGTTTTAAATGTTGAAATGGAGATGAATTGTCCAGCTGTCCAGAATTGGTGTGTGGGAGTACAAAATAAACTCACTACACCATGTTGTATATAGCTGACGTTTCGAACATATAATGATGTACCTTTTCAAGGCTCTTTTATAAAATATATACAAATAAATTTTGAGTACAATACTAAAAAAAACACCGTTGAAACAAAGAGATAAAACTTACAAACAAAGATGTTACATGAGATGTTGGGCAGCTTTTTTTTAGGCAGAGATTTTTACATACGGAAATACTTATATATCGGAGAACACGCAGTCAAGAAAATAAATTGGCTCGTCGAAAGAAACGTCGGCTATATAAAATATGGTGTAGTGAGTTTATTTTTTACTCCCACGCATCAATAGCTGCGTATGTGCATAAAAATAATTAGACTTGTTGATAATTAATAGAGAATTTTATTTCAGTTTCATGTGTTTCGAAGCGGATTGTAAAAAAAAGTACAAATAACCTATGCAAAAAGAGAGGAGATTCTCCACGAGGTGTAAATTTAATCATTTTTAAAAATAGAACCTGAAAATCAATACTATCAATTTAGAAAATTAAAAACTGTGAAATTACAAAAAAATTCATCAATTTACTATATACGTAAAAGCTATGTAAAAATGCTGATTGAAAATCAACGGTTGTCCAAAATTGAGTTACACTATACTTTTACGAAATTAGTATAGAGAAAAATCTGAATTAACAACTTGAATATCTTTTCCGTTTTAGTAAGGTGAGCAATTTTGTTTTTCTCTTTAAATCTAGTATTTTTATATACTTTAATGATAAGACAGATTTTGTTATTTACACTTTTCAAATTAAATAAGAACGAGCATTTTTTTCTTTTACTGCGAAAAGATGCACGACGAGAGTGGAAGACAATGATGAGATCGTAAGTCGTTTCGTAGAAAGATAACCGCACGCTTTTGTTTAGTGTGTACCCTTGTAGTCTAGTCGCTCGTGCGTTGATAAACACAGGGTTTTTCTGTGGCCGAGTATATAGACCCGCGTGTCAGCCCCTTTGATTCGTACCTTGAGACCTGTACCTCAACGTGCGGATTCCACGCGAGCTACTTTTATGTAGCATCTAATATTTTTTTTACGACAAAATAAAAAAAAATTGTCTTTCTCGTTGAGAAAGCGAAAATAATGGATTGTATATACGCTCTTGTGAATAATAATAATGATAACGATACGCTTATCAAGAATTCGAAAAGTGTGATGTTTATTACATATATTGTAGCGACACGTTGTATGGAAGCTAATTTTGGTATTGCGCGGAAATACACAACATCTGGGTGGATTTATATCGGAAATATCGGTAAGCCTTGTATATAGGTTATATACAGAATTTTTCAATTTATTTTAATGAACATACACAGCGAACAACGGTCGCATGTAATGCCGTGAAGTTTGATTAATTAATTCTTCGTAAAAGGGCAAATAAATTGATAAAAAGCGCGTCTATTGGGTGTAATAAAATTCTGAATTAATCTTACACGGTTTGTGAATAAAAATAATTTTTTTTAACGAATCTCCGGCCTTTAACCATTACTCATCATCCATTAAATGATCGAAAACCAATTTTAAAACAACAATATCTAAAAGATCCAGTAATAACATGTCCACAGCTCTTAATTTTATACCACCTTAAAGCTTAAATCTCGGATTATCAATAACACCTATTACCACGATAGAGCATAGCGATACGTTAACAATGCGATAAGATAAGCTCGTAGCATTACTGTGCCACCGAATTACTAGAATTCCCCCCTGCCATCAGGTTCGATAAAAAGTGGCGTGTTACGCATTTAGATCAACGCGAGATTCGAACGACAGTCGCTCTCTCTCTCTCTTTCTGCTCTTTCATCGATCAGTGCAATCGCGGGCCGGAAAAACTGCACTACACGGCCACGAGTCAATTTCCAGTCGGAAACTGGCCACGATTGCCACGCAATTTAAAAGTCGAATTCGACGTTCACGTGTATACACACACACATATATATATATATATATATATATATATATAAAATACATTTACACACATGTACACCCATACACACACACACACACACACACACACACACACACACATACATACATAAATGTATGTTAGTCAAACAAACGAGCGCTTTTTTTAGCAAAACAAGAAGATAGACGACGCGTAAGTAGGTAGAGTTCGGTAAGAGGGGTGGAAAAGAGAGCAAAACAAAAAAAAATGAGCTGCATTTTGATCCAAGATAAGTGTAGAGATTCCCAGTGTAATCCCGGGTCATATTCTTTCAGCTCTCGGCAGCGTACTCGCGCCCAAGAACAACGCGTTCTTTTGCCCCTCTCACTCCTCCTCCTCCTCCTTCTATTCCTCTATCTCTTCGCTCTCATTCACCCCGTTTTCGATCTCAGCACCGAGCCTTTTTCTCCCGATTACTTCGGCTCGCACACGCGCGTGCGATACTTCCTCTCTCCAGCTTTTGCGCCGCGTTTTATTTTTATTTTTACTTTACGCTCGAGAGAGAGAGAGAGAGAGAGAGAGAGAGTTGCAGGCATGTATACGTGTGTAGAAACATTTGCTACTTGGTAACTCGGCTCTCCTTGCCCGATCGAAGTGCGGGTGCGCGTTTGAGCATTGGATTTTACCCCCGGCCGATCAAGTCTCCCGCTGAAGCTGAGCAAACTGCTCGGGAAACGATTTAACCCTTTTACGTTTATTAGATAAGAGACAAAAGCCTCGCGGATCTTTTCTTCCTAGCTGTACCCATTCTCTACCTCTCTCTCTTTCTCACACACACACTTTTTCCTATACCTCTCTATTCTTCAGTTTTTTTTTCTTCTTTCACCTTGTTACTCTATATGCTTTCTTTCTCGCTGATCCCTGCTTTAAGTGACACGCGCGCACACGCGGTCCTATTCACATCGACACAAGAGCATTCGCGTATAATCCAATGATTTCTCACCTCCCCCCTCCCTTCTCAACGCGATAACCGTTTAGCGCGATTTTCTCTTTTCTCGACACCCCTCCCCCACTACCCTAAAATTATGACAACGCATGCGGAAAATTCGACGACGACGACGACCTCGCCCTCTACACATTCATTCCTCTCACGTGCTAGCGCGCAAAAAGATAATCCCCCTAGCGGATGAGAAAAAATTACTTCGTAATGCGTGGCTGCGAGGGAGAGAGGAGAAGGTATATGGGAGGAGAGAACGCAACAATAGCTTACTGCGCATGTTTTTTTTTGCGGGGCATGTGAGAGAAGGAGATGAGACACGTGTATTTCGCGTATTAAAAAGCTGTTAGGTTCGGGAAGTGACGTTGATGAGGAGACGGTTACGTTATATGCAATTATATGTCGTTTGTGTATGTGTGGGGGGTAGGAATGCGCGTGCGCGAGAACAATTGCTTGTTTCTTTTTCTTTTTTTTTAATATGATTCCATTATAAATATCGTTGCTGGTTTGATTTTTTTCCTCCCGATGTCAAATTTATTTACATTTGTTATACACCGGAGTATTGGAAAAACGTCAGTTACATCGTAGTTTTTTTTATATATGTTACCCTCTGTACGTAATAAAGCGAAACATACCTGGAGAGGATTAATTATTTTATAAACGTTCTTTCGGATTTCGGTCTGGTCGGATTTTAATTAAACAATTATAACGATATAGCCAGGGAAATAAGTTGGATACCTGCAAATTGAATTATTTCTCGGACCGAATTCGTATGAGAAAGTATAAAAATAAACTTGGATATGCCGCTAATCGGCAATATTGTTACGAAGTTAATTAAAAATCAATGTCTGTTCAAACTCGAGTTATACTACTTTAAAGTATTCAGTACAGGTATTAATATCAAAATTTCAATAAAATTGCTTGCTATAGTAATTCCATAGTTATTTTATCTCGAATTTAACATTTCTAGAAATTGTTATAACAATAACAACAAACACGAGTTTTAGATGTTTTTGCTCACTGAGCGTATAAATATGACTCGTTGGACATCATCCACTTTTATCTTTTACAAAACGAAACCAACAGATTTGTAAAGCACTTTTTCAGCTTGTTTTCTCGCGTCACCGTCAACCCAATTATTTTGTATATCCAACGCAATGCTGTCACCAACCCACACTATATAGACACAATCTCAAGTTTCCGAGACATCGCACAGAAGAAATTTTTACCACGCTCCACCTCAAGCATACAATATCAAAGGTATTATCGTATATGTAGACATTCACAAAAAATTTCCCATAACTTGTCTGAAAAAATGATGAAAATAAACTTGAAGCACACCTCTGAAAACTGATTTTCCTTATTCTATAACTAATATAATACACAAAAATGATGTTGAACATAGGAAATCGGGATAGTGTTTTTCAGAAAGCTGAAATTCATGTTAGAAGCTCTGAATGCAAAATAAACGGTTTTTCGTTATTTTCACCAACATGATATGGATATTAAATGATCTCATAATAATAGGATTTGTTTATAACTTTTTTATGATTGAAAGCTCGGAAAGATGATAATTTAAAAAAAAAATACAAGCTCATCGTCTCTAGTTATATACAACCTATTCAGTAAATGTATGTTTTGCTCAACGGAATCGTATAAAGCGCGAAATTGTGAACAAAAAGTTCCTTTCCAGTTTTTCGATATGACAAGTAGATTTTTGAGACATTGATACTCAAAAACCTACTTGTCATATCGAAAAACTGTAAAGGAACTTTTTGTTCACAATTTCGCGCTTTACACGATTCCGTTGAGCAAAACATACATTTACTGAACAGGTTGTGTGTGTGTATGAATATCTGTTTCAGAGATGTGCTTCAACATTTTTTTTTCGTCATTTTTTCAGACAAGTTATGGACAATTTTTTGTGAAATTCTACATATAATAAAGCACGCAGCTGAGAATCCTCTGCATTCTCTAGACAAAATAACAACAACGCTGTGTACTTCCTATTCCCCTACTATAACCTTTATCACTTTATAGTTCCACCACGACGAAAGAAGAATAAAAGATAAATGAAACCACATAAAAAAAAAGAAGAAAAATCGAAAATCGAAAACTTACAAGACGGGGCGCGCGCACGCGTGTGTCTCATTCGATTTACCCCCTCGTCCATCTGTCTCCACCATCCATCTCCTTTCTCCTTCCTATAGGCATTAAAAATTCACGGAATTACTACGCGACCTTTCGATCCGCCAACTCGGCGAATCCATCAGACTTTCGAAGGAAAACCCTCTGTAAATTGTACATGGCCGGTCACGATCGTAAAGTTTGCTTCTAAACACGCGGATGTGAACATACCACCACATATATGCACAGCTATGTATGTGTGTATATATATATCTTCGTCGCACACATTTTTCTCGTCCCCTTCCTCCTTGCCGCCTGTGCAACCCTTAGGCGCCGAGTATAAAGTAGTAACGTCACGTTTTTCTCTATCCCTCCCTCCCCCCGCCCACATCCCTTCTTTCACTCTCGTATACCCCATCTTCTCTTCAACCTCCGTATCCTCTTTTTACGTTCATCCCTGAGCATGCGCATGGGGCAAGAGAGGAGATGAAAAATTTATATCCAATCTAAGCGATGGCTAATCGAATGGAACGCGCGTTCGCTCGCATCTGTTGCTCGCTCGCATCTTCGTCATGTGTATGTATACAAGCATATACGCGTGTCATGTACCTCCTATACTATACGTTATGCTCAGAGATAGATAGCATGTATGTATGTGTATACGCGTAAGACCTAAAAGTCTTCGTTGTCGTTGTCGTCGTCGTTGTTTCTCTCTTTTAGCGCGTTGCACGCGGCTGTCACACATTTCTTCCACACACATGTATACATGCAAGCGTATACTTTCTATCTATATGTATTTCTTTATATGTTCGATGCCGCTTCGTTTCCCTTTTTCGCTCGGGAATGCCATTTCGTATAGGAAAAACTTAAGGTAGAAAAGGAGTAAGAGTAAGAGGGAATCCAATTCTTATACTATAGCTATATATATATATATATATATGTGTGTCTATTCTTACATACACATGTAAAAGCACACATACGGTTATATACTTGGGTAAGTGGAAGAGGAGAATTTTGCGAATTTACGAAACTTCCGCGCAAAGAATTCCGTGAAGAATTGCTCGGCCAATGACGAATGACGCGAAGACTTCGCGTGAGGAGAGTGACTTTACGTGGAAGCACGTATTGGTTGTATGTGCCCGCGCGTGTGTGTATATAGAAGCCTCTTTCTCTCTCTCTCTCTCTCTCTCTCTCTCTCTCACACACATCTTCTCGTGAGAATACAAAGCACCAGAGGCGCGTCGGTTATATACGCGGTTTTCTTCTACTCAATGCCCTCGATACGTCAATCGTACGACCTTCGACTCACTCGCGTGATATGGCGTTCGGTCGGTACTCGCTCGCGCATATATATATTCTCAAGAACGCAACTACTATACTCGTTATAATCACGCGCGTGTATATTATACATGAAGCTTTTGAGCGACGCGCCGATGCGTCATGATGGTATATATACATATAAACGCGTGCTGCGTGCGAACATTCCAGCCGAGTCACGAAATTAAAGTGTCGAAGGGTAAATGTGTGTGTGTACAGTATAGTCACACGCGTGTTTGTATAACACAACTCGAGTGCACTCATAATATATATGCATGTATACATACACACATATATATATATATATATATATATATGTATCAACGTGGTTATAACGGTATAAAGTGGTGAATGACAAATTTACCGTGACCAGAGGCTTGGCTGGATGTAGATATACCTATGTATATATATGTGCAACGATTAATCACTGTAAAGTTGTTGCTTATGATGATGAAGATAACATGCGAGCTAAAAAAATACGCGTCGCTCTACACGCAGTGAACCGGAAATTTAAATGTCTCTGAGTTAAAGATAAAGAGAGGGGGGTTAATGAAAAAGTTGCCACGATATTTCATTCGATCGCGCGGTGACGTCAAGTGCGGGTGTGTGACTATCTTACATGTATGAGCTTACGGATTGGTGTGTGTGTGTGTGTGTATATATATGTAATAAACCTTTTGCACCCTCAGCACAAGAATCATGAGGATGGACTTTTATTCCTTATCGTAGGATTTCAGGAATACGGGCCTTGGAGATGCTCACCCGCCCGCCTAGTCGTCCGAGACAGATTAAGACCTACTCCGCGTCTTCGTATCAGGGCTGACTTGTGCACACGCGTATGTATATATATATATATATATATGTGTGTATAGAAGTGAAGAGGGGAGGTAGAATTTTCGTAAACGTAAATAGTATGGAGAGTATATACACACGTGTTCGTTGAAAATTGTACAAATCTGTTATTGCAGTACATAAGGAGGGGAGATGGTAAAAACAGGAATATGCGGGATTGTATATAAACAAAATACGACCGCAACAAGGTACGTCTGTTTTTTTCTAGCCGCAATGGTATGGTTGTATAAAGCAAGTATAATACAGTATAATATGCATAAAAAGATGAGAAAAATAAAAAATAAAAAGAAGAAGACGCACACTGGATAATAATAATAATTGTACAGGGTTGCATTTCGAAGAATAAGAATAATATTCATTTCAAGCATAAACACTCCGCGTTCTACTCGTCGTCCCTACTGGTAGACTACTTGAAGTATATGTATATCCTTCAACTTTACGGCTGAGAAAGCCAACGGTAGCGGTAGTAGTGGCGAATCTCTCGCGGGTAAATTATGATATCACAGCCCCGGAAAAGAAAATCGTGCGCCATACAGTTCTATATATATATATATATATATTTTCGAGTTCAGTTTATCGGTCGCGTCTCACTTCCGTGAAAAGATGGTGGTAGGAGGAGGAAGAGAAGGTGAAGGGGGCAAAAGCTCTGCTTTCTCTCTCTCACTCTCTCCCTTTCCTTCCGAGTCGTAAAGCTGGAAAAATAATAGCGTTATTTAAGAGGGTACATACAGAGAGGCACGCTTTCTGCTCTCACTCTCGTTTGCTCTCTATATATACTCTCTCCCTCATTTTTACAGAATGACATATCGAAAGGAACGATCAGAAGAAGGCCGGCAGCAGGGAGCGGGCGCCCGCTAGCGTGAAATCTCCTCGACCGTGCAGCGAGAGTGTGAGAGAAAGAGCAAGTGGGAAAGAAAAGAAGGAAGGGAAAGAGAGAGAGTTAACCCTAGTTGAGCCTCCTCAACAGCGAGGGATACCTATACCGGCGCCTCTTGCGCTTTTTATTTTCTCTCTCTCTCTCTCTCTCTCGCTCATCGTGTACCTTTTGCCCTCTTTATTTCGGGGAAACTCTACGCTAGCGATCGCGCGCTCGGCTTTCATTACGAAGGGGAATCACGTCGTCGTCATCGTTGGTGTGCTATATATATACGTACGTGTATACGTATACTGAGAGAGATTGAGAAAGAGAGGTAGGGAGAGAGAGAGAGAGAGAGAGAGAGAGAGAAAATCGGGGCACGTGCGCAAGCACTGTGTACATGTGTACAAAGCTCGTCTAGTCGGGCGAGGGCAAAGAGCGCACGCAGAGAGGGAGCGAGCGAGCGAGTGAGTGAGAGAGAGAGAAAGAGAGGATTTCCTTGATTTTCATTTACATTAGAGTAATACAAATTGCTTTTCTTAAGCTCGTCCTTCCCTAATCCTCCATCCCGCCCTGCAGTCACATTTGGATAATACTCGAGAGGGAGATAGAGAGAAAGAGAGAGAAACATAGTGACGGCGCCAGTGGTATTACGATACATATATACACGCTAGACGAGAAAAATGATAATGAGACGTGCATGCATACATACATGTACGTGTAGATTTATATATAGATATATATGGGTATATCTAGTACGACTGCTCACCTAATGTTGTCCTCGTCGACGAAGAGGACGACGCCACGCGCATTGCGCTTCGAGTCGAGGTGCTCGACGATCCTCTCAAAGTCCTCGGGCTTGGCGTTGCGCATGATCTTCTCGCTCACAGCCACGCAGATGTTGTACTCGGCGGAGAGCGACACGAAACTCGCTATTCCCTACGGCACAAAGCATACAAATACATACATAACATACATATATCTTATATATAGTAAGGATCGTCTTTTCGTTGTTTTTATATATACTCGAGCGTACCACGTGTATCTTATATACACGAGTCCCGTGGGCAAAATCAATATAGATATATAGGAACTGTAATGCTCCCGTGCGTGCGAGAGAGAGAAAGAGAGAGAGAGAGAGAGAGAGAGAGAGAGAGAGAGAGAGAAAGAGAGAGTGAGCGGAATATATCTTTTTTTCTCCGATTGCTCCATCGTTATTCTCCTTGATCTTTTATAAATATACATTTGAGTCGTTTTTGAAGTGATAACTTCTTATGGGAGGGTGAATGAGTAAACATGCCGCTACATGGGCTCTAGACCAGTCAAATTTTCAGTCGAAAAATTCAGTCACTTATCCCCTCTCCAGCGCCTCATCAGTAGCGCGCAGCGTGGGGCTGACCATAATATGACGCGAGCCAATGAACGCGTGCGCTACACTTCTTGTCTCTCTCCCCCCCTCTCTCTCTCTCTCACGCTCTCTCGAGATTCAGATGTCAATGTGTAAAAAATATTGAGTCTTTCTAAAGTTATGAAATTTTAAATTTAAACAACGAAAATGAACCAAATATGCATGAAATCGAACTATAAATTTAAGCGTTTAACGACGCCCTTTCTTTGCTTAATTTTAAAATTTCATAACTTAAGAAAGAATCAATATTTTTGAAATCTAAAAGAAAGAAATAAAAGCTCGTTTTCTCTAGTTTTATTTTTCATTTTTTAATTTATATTTAAGACTTTCTAAGATTAAATTATTACGGTTTCAAAAACAGGGTTTTTCCAAATTTTCTTCAAAATAAAGCTAAACATATCTAAAATTTGAGGTTGTTTAAGCGGTAGGGTCTAATATCAGAGATTTTCTCATGTTTCTACATCCAAAAACATATCCTAAAATTTGAGCCGAATCCGTGATCCGGATCCCTGACACTCTTCTGGTA
>JAYJLV010055766.1:0-18659 GCA_036873485.1 Torymus texanus
ATATATATATATATATATATATATATATATATATATATATATTATACGATCTAATTTCTAGTAATTTATAATAGTGAGACTAGAATAAATCTAGAAATTTATTTTATTTCAGTACAAATTTTTTTTAATAATTTCATGCAAAAGTTTGTTATAAGTTAAACTGCTCAAAACAATGTGCTCGACAATTTAACCCTTGTAAATAACCAGCGCTACATTTATTGCACTACAAAAACGGGTTCCTAATAAGTCATTCTAAGCGTCTTCTGCGAATTGCTACTTCGAGACAGCAGTTCGATATACCCTGGATTTTGCAAATTTACATTTTATTCGCGTGAAAGAGATATAGGCATCAAGCAGGCACGAAATAGAGTGTTTTATAATTCATAATATTCCGAATTGCGTCCGCTGCTGCAGGGCGCATTGAAATAGTGACTAGAAAATCAGTTGCTTTGCTCTCGGCGTCCCGTAAATGCTTGGGGAAAGTTCGTCTATTCGCTCAACCAGGAACCTCGCGAACTCAACGTTCGTTCATATTCCCCACACCGAGGTTCTCCCGCTGAGCCGATAACGATGATTTGCTTATACGATGATTCAACCATGAAGGTGAAGAAAGTGAAGTAGATGCGTATACGTGTATCGTTAGTTTGTTATAGGAGGACAAGAGGTACGAATGTGCGTAAACGCGAACATACAAATGGAATTCAATGCCTTCCGCGAAGGCCATTACTCCGATTACCTTATTTCCTGCAAGCGGAGAAATGCATACATAGACGATGTACGTGTGGGTCTAGGTGGGTGTTTGCGCAAGGCAGCTCGATTCTCTCTTGTGCGTTCTATATTATCTCTCGCGTTTTTAAGCGATGATCTAAGAGAGTGATGTTTATAGAACAAGCTTGTTTTAGTTTTATTTATAAAAATTATCACGAAGCGAAATTATACAAAAAAATTATAAAACAATGACTCCAGAATAAATGAAGTATATATGCCTATACATTTGTGAAGAATTTATGAGTAAAATTTTGTCATATACAGTTGTACAAAAAGGGTCGTTCTTTAAACGGTAATATCTTTGGCTGCATTGGTCGTAGAACAAAAAGCATATTAAAGTAGAGGTCAAATACAAACTTTCTGTGGGCTGCAAATTTTTTTTAAGTTGTTTTTCCTATTTTTTATGGTACTTCAAAATATCTGCAATTTTTCAAAATTCATAAATTATCTTCAATCACCTGTAGTTTTCCTCTAAATGATGCTACTTAGATAAAGAACTCAAACGGGAATCTTACAAAAATCTCAAATTTATTCCTAAAGACTTTTTCATCTGTCATCAGTATGGAAAACTATATACGTGTAAGTAGGGAAATAAAGCAATCATAAAAGCAATAACGATTATAGCGACAACGGTAACAATAACAACAACACCAATAATAATAACAACAAAAATAACAAGAATAACGATAATAGTAATAATAACAATTATAAACTCAAGTTTATTTATTAGAAAATTATAAATTTTCGCTTATAAAAAATAAAATGACTAAAATAGAATTATTCTTGTTTTTATTTTTGTTGTTATTATTATTGGTGTTGTTATTGTTATTGTTGTTACTGTTGCTCTTGTGGTTGTTATCGTTGTCGTTATAGTCGTTATTGTTTTTATGATTGTTTTACTCCCCTTCTTAACGTATATATTTATCCATACTGATTTATATACTTTTCCGTAAGCGAATACAATCGCACAAAACTTTTTTTAAAAGTATCTTAGCGAAAAAAGTCCTAGGGGATAAATTTGAGATTTTTGCAAGATCTATCGATTCTCGTTTGAGTTCCTTATCTAGCATCATTTAGAGAAAAACTAGAGGTGATTGAAAATAATTTATAAATTTTGAAAAATTGCAAATATTTTGAAGTACTATAAAAAATAGAAATAACAACTTAAAAAAAATTTGCAACCCACAGAAAGTTTGTATTTCACCTCTACTTTAATATGCTTTTTGTTCTACGACCAATACAGCTGAAGATATTACCGTTTAAAGAACGACCCTTTTTACAAACTATTTTCATGAATTTATGATCGGTACTGCAAATTCTTATTTTAATAAATATTTCAAACTCGCAAATTATCCTTTACAGTAATTTGTTTAAATTTTTATATAAAATAAACTCTTAATCGATCAACAAAAGGTTGATCAAAACTTGTTGTCACCCCAGCAATTACAAATGTACGAAAACACTTTACTTCTGTTTTGCTTTCTACGTTACGAGGATTAGTAATATGAATACAATTTTAATTACCTTGCATATTAAATCAATTTTCTATTTATCATTTTATTGAAGTAAACACTTATAATTCAAATCAACGTATCCTTGTTTATAACAAAGAAAACTTTCAACATGTAATCAAAGACTGACTAGCATAATATTTGATAATGATACACTGTGTAACATATTAAAAGGAACTGAATTATTTGAAATGAAATAACAACCTTTTTGGGCAATAAAATATGTTTATAAATTTTCTCACCGATTAAATATATTAAAATTATATAAAACTATAAAAACAAAAATGCAGCTACTTGAACAACAGGAAAGATTGAAGTCCGAATACAAAAAAAATATTGCAACTATAAGGCAATTTCAGTGATTTAGCAATGAATATATTTAAATTAAGTACTGAGAACAAATGTTTTGACGTAACATCGTATTTGCCTACAAAATCTTAATGAAATAATCAACAAAAAATACTGTAACGAAATGCGAATTGACTACATTGTGTCTGTCCTCCTGAGAACAAAAAGCCCCCGAATTATTAAGAAATAAACACCTTTCTCATTTTGAATAACATTTCGCTACAGAAACGCTCTAGCTAGCTCCCTATACGTTTCTTCCTGAAACTAGCCGATAAGAATCGCCGTTCTCCTTTCGTCCGTACGATATACAATGCGCGCGCCTTTTGACTTTACACAACAAGATATTCCCCAACAAAAACGCGCGTGATTCATCGATATCACGCACTCACACGCACACTCCAATACACCTAAAGTTTGACCACGCTACCTGGAACTTCTATTTTCGCCCTCGCAAAAACAGAAAAGGGAGAGAGAGAGAGAGAGAGAGAGGAATTATTTCACTTCCGGATCGCTCGCGGGGTCGCGTGTACGCGCCGTCACGGATCACAATATCGCATTATGTGTATAATACTTATGGCGTTCACCGGTGTAATGTAACAATATTCGACCCTGTGGTACTACATGCGGCTATCTCGTTTTGGTTTCTCGCTTCCCGAGGCAGTGCTTTGCGCGAGCTGACGTCACGTGGCTCGTATGCCACCGCCTTGGTTACAACAGCGCGCGTGAGCCGAAAATTAGGATTAAGTAAACGGAACTCTCCAGACTGTCCATTGTTGTGTTGTATTCGTCGCCTCATTCCTTTTGTCCGTGGGCTTATTTAAAATGTTTTGGAATGCTTTGAGGCACGAGTGCGCGTTTGCTAATTAGGAGAGACCAAATGTGAAGGATATACATATGAACAGTAATTAAATGGTTCTTTTTTCAGCGTGTCAATCGATCACCCGCTCATAGCTCTATTTAGGAACCAATTGCTTTTTTATTAGATTTTTTGTAGGATTTTTTAATAAAATTAAGTGTTTTATAAACTGATACTATCACGTCGCCTTAATTGATTCTTTGAGACTATTACACAATACAACACCTTGAACTATAAAAAAAATACAGTAAAATTTCTGTCAATTGAAATATAATTTCATTACATTTTTTCTATTGTAAATTATGATAATAAAGTAAATTAATTATAATATTTTGTTTTGTCTTCAGGGTTAATAATATCATTGTAGAAAATGTACGAATTATTGAATTATATTTTAATTATAACATTACACTGAAAAGATCAAATATAATTCAAACTTGAAAGTGAAATGTTAAAACACTTAATTTTATAAGTTATTTACTTAGATGATAAAAGGTTAGTGTAGAAAAATTACAATCTAGTGTATTACTTTGTATGCATTTAACCACAACATCAACTATCATACAATAAAACTTTTCTAATTATGTACCATGGAAACCATTTACATATAGCATGAGAAAATTCCATGTGATATGAAATAATTTCCCAGTACGTATTCATATTAACTTTTTCACAAAATATACATATTAGGTTTGAAAGTGCACCTCGAAAAATCATTTCTCATTGCAAAACAATCGACAATTAAAAGCATAATTCTGTGTTTCTGCATCTTCTAAGAGAACTACATCAGAATTTTTCTAGGACAAAATGTATTTTCAGATTCAATAAAAAAAATCTCCTTTTACTCTATTCTTTTAAGGTCATATACATGATTGTAGTGCTACTGTTTCCACATTTATTTACTTGAATTTGTAAACGAAAATTGAGTACAAGAAGATTTTGCATTTTGTGTGTATGTGCGCGTGCATGTGTATCTACATGCGTGCATGCATGTGTGTGTGATATTGTGATTTATTACGGCGAGTTTGACCAAAGTGGAATTATTTTATTTATTTACTTATTGCAGAAAAATATTTCTTTTTCTTTAATTTCTTTACATTCTAATTTATATCTATTTTCTGATTTTTAAGTTTTTAATAATTTTATCCTTTTAAGCTCAAATTTCTCAAGAATTATTAATTCAGTTAGAACATAATTGAATTCTTTATATATATATATATATATATATATAACGTTGTAATGCAATCTATAATGAGCCATTCTCCAGATTATTTCTTTCTTGCGTCTCGAAAAGAATAAAATTTTTTTTAAATATAAATTTTGGAAACAAGAAAATGAATCTTAAGAGCGAGAGCTTTCCAAAGCGATTTTCAGATTTAAAAGTGTTGACTCCTCCAGAAGTTACATGAGTTTCAAGTTGGGTTTAAAGTTAACTAAAAATAGTGGCAAAGAGTAAAAAAATTTAATCTGCACATGTTTACGATACTTTCTTGAGTTTGACATGAACTTCAAAAATCGATATTGCGATTTTTCATGATTTTCTCTCTACATATATAAAACCTAATACTTTATATGTAGTATGAATGCACTTGAAGTAAGATAAAATTGTCTACAGTTAAAAGAAGTTTACGTTAATAGCTAGGTATGGCAGGCGTTCACAATAACGTATTTCGCTGTATGTTCGCTGTGTATTCTGATGTAGTCATTACACGTATACCCATCTATAAATCTTCTTATTATTAAAACAATTACTCTTCTTTATAACTAAATAACCCCCATAAAAATTAGTTCATTAAAAAGTGGACAGGAAGCCAGAAACTGGTTAATAGAAATGAATCATTACTGGACATAAGTGTATCGCTTTTTTAAATGAACTTTTCCCATTGTATGGAATGACCCTATTATCTTAAAATCATTACGTTCAAATTTCGTACTAATTTAATCATACATTGAATAACTTAATGACACTCTCAAGAGGTATGTTACCAGCATATTATCAAAATTTACTTATCTTTGTACTATTTACAGCTTTATTCTATAAGATATAAATCAAAATTGTTATTTTACCATGTGACTCTATCTCTCTGGCCATTGCTTTAATAAATCGCTTGTAACTAGATTTTTAATGGCTTTGTTGGTTAGCTATTTCAACTGGCATTAAAATGACGGACTAACAGGTGGTACAAAAAGAAAACCATTTTTGCGCGCCTTAAATGTTAAAAATAGTTTAAAAAGCATTACACTTTTTACAGAGAACTGGAGTATTCTGCCACTTCTGTTTAAACTAACCATTTACTATCCAAAAAATGATTTCAATTGCTACCAGAGCTACATATCTTTGGTTATTTTTAAACAGTCATTATTTTAGGAAAATTCAATATGATTTATTAGTGAAAAGTTCCTTATTACTCATGGAAGTGGTATATAGTACCTCAGCTGGAAGAGTACAGGCTGCGAAAACCGAATGTCTCAGAATCCATTTTCCATCTAACCACTTACGTATTTACGTATATTATTTGCAAATTTGCACTCGTTTTACATGATAGATTTTAAAATATTATAACATTTTGTATTCTTAACTCATTTAATTTTCCCTTTTAATATTTATATCGAAATCCTTATATTTTTATTTCAAAATAATATTTATAACTTTTCAATGAAAAATCTTAACAAACTACATTGCCACGTATAACTCTGCACGCATGCTCTTACAAACGCCTTTAGCAAATTTCTTTGCGTACTAAGACCTCGTAATAATTGACGCCATTGATATTTTATAGCCTCATGTTTGTTAATGCAAACTCCAAACTTTTATGGTATTTAATAATCATACTAAACTTGTTAATAAATGTTATTCATTCAAGAATAAATTATTAAGATAATATTTTCAAAAATCTACTTCCTGACAATAGATTTAAAGTAATTTTATGCAGAAATGTCTTCCTGAAAAGTTTACGTAATGGATTTCTAATCTAATACCATAACTGTTATCTTTACAACAGAACAACATGCATGGTCGATCCTAATGATAACACACATAGAGTAAGATTTGATTATTTTACTGATATGAATTTTAATAAAAGGATTTTAGTTGATATATTCTACTTTTACTTTATATAAAAAATGTATAATACAAATTATTTTCTCTGATTAATATTATATAAAAATTCACACAAGTTTATATAGTCAAACAATAAAAAATATATTATATACGCGTGATTGGACTCAAAAATTATTTGGCAACTCAACAGCAACTTTATTGCAAACCCCAATAACGAATTAAATTTCAATCACTAAAAATTTAAACTTAAAATGTAAATAAAAGTACTTCTGTAAATTTTTCTTTCTTCAATTCACATTTCCAATTTTTTAATTTGATAGATAAAGAACAAAATATTTCTTATATATATTACTCCAGATTTAAATCTCTGTCCAAATCTTAATTATAGAAATACTAGAGTTAGATTTAAGAAATGCTGTTACATAAGTTACATTCGAAGTGACACAAAGATTATCAGCGATCATCACATCTTTCCTTTCACTTATATTCGATATATAAAACTGATGTATAATTGAATCATTAGAAATATGTTCTGATTTTCTTTTGAAAGTATTTACAAATCTTTTGCTACAATAAAGTTCTTCTCTTAATAATCTAATTTGCTTCTTATGAAAAAGTTATAAACCAATATGTTCGATTTTATTGGACACTACTAAAATGAAACCAAAGACTAAAAATGTTAATTAAAATTAAATAAATATTTTTATTTTCCATACCTACCATTAATTAATAATAAAAGTTTAAATCATATAGTTTGAATTATACAACAGCTAATCCGCCATCTATACAAATACTGTAAAAAGACTAGTGGAAATAAGAGGGAAAGAGAAGATGTCAAAAATTGATAACAGAAAGTTGTATTATTCCCCTATACCTGTAACTTATTAGTTTTAATAATGATAAATTCTTGATTTCTAAGAACAGCTTTTACAAAGCCGAATTTTTTGTAATTCAGATTATCTTTCCCACAAAATTTCGATCAACTTCTTGCTGATTAAAAAATCATAAAGACCTTCTCAGTCTTTATTGATAAACTATGATATAAAAAGATATAAAATCATAAGTTAAAATTTCTTATGGTCCATATAGAAACAATATAACGATACCAAACAATACCTATTTGCTACACATTAGTCTCAGCTGGTACATTTTCACTTTTGTACTTTTACATACTAGCAAGATTTATGTTTTAAATTTAGAATTGCAAAATAACTACTTGTATGTGTATTAAAAAATATCTTATATTTTGATTTATATTACATTTATTTTAACAATAAATTTAAGGATATTAAATGTTTAAATTAGAAACTTTAATCAACAACAATATTATTTATTGTTACTATTTCAACTAAAAATACCGTAATGCCTTCTTACTATTTTCTTATTTCTAAATTTAAAGTTAAATTTTTAAAAATTTATCGAACATTGACCCAATCACGTACTCCTTGAGCAATAAAATATGAGCTAGTAAGGTATTATAGATTGTAAGAATCAGCCAATCATAATCGTTTATATTTGGATTAACTTTCCGCTCATCGCTTTTGAAGAGTTATTATTGTTTGTCAATAAACGCTGGAGAGCACTTAATAAGCATTTGATTTTTAATCTGAATATTGCCTACCAAAAATTTCCTCCGTTCCAATATTTGACAAGGATGGAGGGTACCTCCAAAAACACTTTTAGAATGAATCTGTTAAAAATATTTTCACATCTTTTTATCTGAACTTTCAGAAAAAAGTGATACACTTTAAAAACATGTATCGAAAAATATTACTTACTCAATTAAAAAGTACCTATTCACACATAAACACACGCACGCACGCATGCACACAATATATGTAAAGCAACTATACGCGTATATTCATTTGTGAATTTATATAATTATTTCATATAATTCAAAATAGTTGGAGGGCCTAATAGTTGTGTCTTATTACTAACCTAAAATAGCTAACATAAAAAAGTTTGTGCTTTACGTCTCAAATAAATTTAGTTGCCTTCTGCATAATCCTGTTAATGCATTGCAAATCCAAGAATTAACAAATGTATTGCAGAATTACGGAGGGTTACTGAATTTGTTCAAGGTGTAAGTAACTATTGTTCTTCTCTAATATTTATTACTTTCACACGTTCAATCGATAAAATAGTGTTAATATAGTGAAGTATAGTGCGTCTTATATTTTTAAGATGTTTTAACTCTTACATTAAAAGAGTTTATAATATGTTGCAGTTTACAATCGCGCGCAGTTCTTCTGTATATTGACTCTAGAGCGTCGTCCCCGTTTTACAGGTGCAGAGTACGAAACAATACGATAACTCCCGCGTGAACCTTCGAAAGAATTTGCCGCCGTCGTTGTTTCGCAAAGGATCGTCGCTACGTAATCGATCGACGCAGCGTATCGTGTCAATGCTATCTGGTGCGAGCCAACTCACCTTTGACCACTTTCAACTTATTTTTTATGCACAAGCCACTACAAAATCTAACGATTTATAAAAATTTATACGAAAAATAAATAGGCATTTCATCCGAATGCAACTCGAATATTGCAAAAAAGAATTGTGAAATGAAATGATTACTTTAACGGTTAACAATATTCAGAACTTAAAGTGAGAATTTACAATTAAAAATTTTGCTATTATTATAAGGAGAGACAAGTCACAAATAATGTTACAATTGTAATAATACAAATGTAGTTAAAAAGAGAATACAATGATTTTAAAGGATCTTGGATTCTATGTAGAATTACATACTTATCGAGTCTCGTATTTTTCATCATGAATTTTCAATTTTTTATTTTTACTACTTTTTTTAACAAAGTGAAATAATGTGAAATTCAAAGTCGGAATTTATAAATGGCTCCAACACCTTAGTAATAACTTAAGGACTTCCTATGTATAATTCCAAGTCTGTAATATATGAATCATATGAAATTAAACGTTGACAACAATTTTAAGATCAGACATAGGTATATTATTTTCTCAAATATTGTCTCCTCATATATATAGAGAAAGCTCTGCGATAGCACTGTACAAAACAGCAGCTAATTTATTGGCACGTAGCTTCCTCAAACTAATGGATTCTTTTCTTTTTTTTAATGCCAATAACGCTTTCACATGAAACTTTTGCATGCAAGTAATTACGAGACTGTATCTATCATACAAAGAATATATATAATAAAATAAAAATAAAAAAATTCTCGCATACAAATTAATCTGTAGGGTAAGTCTTTGTTATGTTTTACGATAACAAACATAAGATTTTTTAAACAGAACTTTTACTTAAGGAAAGGGAAATTAGTTATTAATGTACTCAAAGATGGATACAATTCTATAAAGATCAGAAAACGATGACATTGATATGACTGCCATTTTTTTATTGATGCTGATGTGAGTACGTATAGTCAGTTCTTAGTTGTCGAAGAAAGGGTGATTATTTGTATTGTAATAATAAAAAGTTAGCTTATGAGATCAATTTATAAATTCGCAATAATAATTTTAGAATAAACCTCACAAATTAATTTTCGTGTAAAAATATTATTTACTGCCCAGAAATTGATAGTAATTTTTAAAAACGTTTTATGTAAAATCAAACTTTTTTTCGTGAAAGTCAACAATGGCATTTCAAAATACATTAAAATAATAAAACATAATTTTATGTAAAGTATAGAGTAACATGTAAAATTATACTTACATAAGAAGTGCGTTGATCTGATGTAAATGAACTCCTTTTATCAATCATTATGCATCAATTTTATTCTGTACTTTCTTCAATCTTAATCGTATTATTCGAAAGTAAAGTGAAATTTTTTTCGATATCAGCATTTCCGTAAATGTGTATTGTTTAAAAATAAATAATCCGTATATGTTTAAAAATAAAAATGTTGACAAATGAACTTAACTGAGTTTTAACAACTAAATTATAAGCATGCATTGATTATAATTATTATAAAAAAGTTATTATAAAAATAGCAGCAATAAATCAATAATATAGAATCCTATAATAATAATTCATACAACAACTTTTACCCAAGACTTTACAGCACTCATTTGAGAAGGTCATGCGCACGCGAGACGTTCAAGAAAAGAAGAATCGTGCAGAGGTGCGCATTATGACATGCGGGCACGTCGTCGCACCGACTCTCTATTTCTTTCGTACACTTGTCTCGTTGAGCATACTGCCAGCAACTCCCCTCGCTTCTGTATTCTCATCACCTATACAAAGATATTTTATCTGGGTTGAAATTTGAATGCATTCCATCAGAATACGGTGACATCAGTAGGTGTAAATCGATATATGTGTACATGGTCTTGTAATCGATTAGTCAAACGGTTCTGACCAATCCATCAGTATTCTTGTTGTTACTGCAGAAGAATTACTTATACACATTTAGCAAGATTAATCATCGATGTATACAAAAGGTCACAGTGTACGATTGTTTTCGCCAAATAATGTTGATGAATTCACGGATACGATCAATTTTTTTTCATCTGGATCAATTTCGCCGTCAAGATCCGGAGTAACTAGTTCTGAATACTTGGAATATATTTTAACCTTCCATTAAAAAGATTGTACAATAAAGTTAGCGATGTATATTCATATGCATAAGAAAATACTTTTTGTTGCTGGTCATACAGAAGTTTTGAAATGAAATATGTAGCATTCTAAAGCAATAAAAGAACTGCAGATTAAAAAATATCATATGCAGAACTCCTTTTTGGAGTATATGAATACTGAAATCCTTATCTAAAATTTATTCGCTCTTTTATTTTGCATCGTAGAATAGCAAATATGTTCCATTACAAATAATTTTCTTTAACAAACTTCCGAGTTTATCGTTAAGGAAATTATTAACATTCTTTGAATTGATTTTATAACAATCGACATTTAATAATAATCTTAGTAAATTTGATTATATTTCAAGTACTTACCTGTCAAGAAAAATTTAAACATTTGTTGAAAGCTAAAAAGTTATGTTAGTTTTACTAGATTGAATGGCTCAATCTAGACTATATAGAACACCTGTTATAGGGCTATTTTTGTACATGCTTAAAAATAATTTCATGTCGCCATTCAAATCCTAAACAAGTATTTAAATTTCATTTTACTTTAATCTTGCATTTTATTAGTATGAAGTTGAAAACTAAAACACTTAACATTTTTTGGTTTTTAAAGTCAATGTTTTCCTGAGAGAAAAAGGCATTGTTCTACTAAGTAAATAATTGGGTAGTACAAATTTCTGTAACGTTAAGTCCTTTCGCACAGGACGGTAAAGTATAATTTAACACCAACTCGGTAACTTTAATTTGATGCTGTCCAATTTTTTCTCCGTGTACAGGGTTTACGGGTTTACGCGCAAATTTCGCTACATAAAGAAGAATGCGTATAATCGTGCCCTCAAAAAGACTTTTTGAATTATAAACTGCAGTATAATTTATGTATAGAATAAGCAAAGAAATGTTGGCTTATTTCTTTAACTTTTTCGAATTAATTAGTTCTCAAATAAACTAGATAAATTTTAATATAATATGAACTTACTTTACATTCATTGGTGTTTTATGTATTGATGCTACATTGTTTTTCATGTGCCAATTTCAACAACGCTAATTACTAAGAATAGTAATGAAATACGCCGAACAATTATAAGAGTATTAATATTAAAACAATTTATCGAATAATTAGTGAGAGTTATACAAGTATGCTGTGAGAAAGTTGATTACTGAAGACAACGTAGCCACTCTTACGCCTTATGTGCACCAGCATTGGACATTTTGCTCGAAATTATTGCAACACGTTAAACCAGTTTTAGCAAGCCCCAGATTTCGGTCGGCCGCAATTTGACTTTTACTTTCTTCCGGCTTTCTTTCTCTATTTACATTCAGTGATTTAAAATGGAGTAACTGTTTGCATTTTTAATGCGCTTACTAATCCTAATGTATAGTGTCATACCTTTTAAGTTTACTCAGACCTTATATCAGAATTTGGAGAAAGGACCTATGAAAAGTCTTATTTATTTTTAGAACCGATTATCAATGCATGACAGATTCAATAATTCAATAAAAGTAACTCTCTACATTGTTCGAATTAGAAATACCAGTTTGATTTGAGACTGATTCATATCTTAAAAAAATATTTTATTAATATACTTTTCTCAGAATAATTATTTAAATATCTCCAATTTATGTAATAAAGCTTCAGATATAATGTTTTTTTCTATTGATACCTCATAGACCAAGCTTTCTGACAGTAGAACAAGTTTGCAAAAAAACGTTTTAAAATTTATTAAGTTATTTCAGACAATATACGCTTATAAAGAAAAAGTTCGACTGCGTATATATATTGTCTCTTGTATTTGGATACTTGAAGAATAATAATGTGTCATTTTAAGTTCATTATTTTATATCAAGTTTTCAATTTTGAATACATAATTTACCATTTTCATAGTCAAACTTTACAGTCTATAGGGGAGAGCGGGGCACTACGGGCACCTAAACTTTGAGAGGCTACAAAAATAAATACAGATCTATGTTTATAAGGTTTATAAGAGACAGATTTCTAGTTTAAGATCTCAAGAATCGATTACAATAAGTATAAGTAGTTTATGTACATTTATTTTCATATGATAAATGAAAAATAAAACTGGCGGGGCGTACCGGGCACAACGATGGGGCACGCAGAGCATGGTAATTAAGTTGTCTCGATACACGCAAGAAAATTTGTGGAGATACAGCTTTAAAATTTTATTAAGACGATCTTACATCTATAGGTCACTGAGGCCAAAATTACCTGAAAAAATGAATTAAAATATAATTATAAATAATAAAATATTATATACTATAAATATAACTAATTTTTAACAAAATAAGCCAAGGTAGAGGTCCTTTGATCCTTTTTATCCTGAAATATAGTCCTTTTTTAAAAAAACTTGAGAGTAACTTTTTTTGGAGATCGGTTGATGAATTTTGATGGAGTAAAGTGCAAATTACTTGTAATATACCTATGGTATGAAGCACAGGATTTTAACAATTTTTTTATTAAGTATATTTAAAAAAAACATAAAAATTGAAAAAATTAAGGACAAAAAATGGTTGTTTACATAAAAAACATACTTAATGAAAAAAATTTTAAAATCCAGACCTTCATACCAGAGATAGGTACAAGTAATTTGCATTTATCCCATCAAAATCCTCCAAGCGGTCTCCAAAAAAAAGTTACTCTCAAGTTTTTTTTAAAAAAAGAACTATGTTTCAAGATAAAAAGGATCAAAGAACCTGTTACGTGTGAAGCTATTCTGTCGGGATAGGATCACTACGTATTCAAGGGTTAAGGTGTTCGTGTCGCTCCGAGTGGATACTCGAAACAATGCTATGAAATACAACTTGGAAGTATAATTGATTGACTGATTTATTCAAATACGTATACGCCAGAGAGAGATGTCCTAACGCGCGTACGCGAGATAACCGATCGACGTCTCCTTGATAATAGGTTGATTCGTTCGTTGTTTTCCCTTTTGTCCTCTTCTTCGACCTGACGTCTGTGCTCTCTCTGTCTGCCCCGATCGTCGTGGCCGGTCGTTCTCTTTCTTTCTGCCCTGATCGCCGTGGCCGGTCGTTCTCTCTCTTTCTGCCCTCGCCTGATACATTTCCTCCTCTTTTATATCCCCGTTCAGGGGTTCTTGAGTGGGAGATTATTCCCTCTCGATTGTTCGTTTCTTCCCCCCTAATTTGACGTTTGATCCTCGTGCCGATGATTCAGTGCCTCGTGGAGTCGTTGTGGACTGCTCTGCTGACTTGTTATAATTGTTGCCATGCGCCTTCGACATTCGGGTTCCGCTGACGTTTCGCACTTTGCTACCGCGGAATCGTGCTGGGTCACGTGCCTTGATTCTTCGGATTTGTGCGTTACTCATTATAACATATTTACGAGTTCATGGTCGTACATATTTGCTCACTAGAAACTTCCATTCGTAACCGACCTCTACCTTGTTAAAAATTTATAGTATATAATTTTATTATTTATAATTATATTTTAATTCATTTTTTCAGATAAATTTGGCCTCAGAGGCCTACAGTGCCACCTTAAAAAGTGATTAGGTTTCAGTAGTAATACACACAAGCTATTAATAAAAATTTTTATTAAATAATTAACAAATATTAAAATTTTACAATAAATAAATATATTTTTTGTATTTAAAATTTTATATATATATATATATATATTAATTTTTTTTTTACATTTTTCTTTAAATATTCGTCGGACTGCTGAAGCTCTGCCGTTTCAATACGATCAATGCCCATTTTAAAATCATCATCAACCAGAATAATGGAATAGTCGTTATTACTGCTTGATTGGGCTGCAGATTCAGGACATAATATTAAAATCATTAATTACTTGATAATTCATTCCATCAGGTTGCATGAAAATAATTTCATGCTGTTGAACATTTTGTGGTTCTTTTAAAACTTTTTTTTGTGGTATTTCTGATGGGATCGCAAATCCCAAATTGTTTCAAGATTTTGGTTGTAGAAGCTTCTTTTAAAATGATATCCGGAATGATTTTCGGTTTAGCTATACTTCTGTTTTCTTCCTGTTCCTTTTTTATAGCACTTTTCTTTTCTTTTGGCACTCTTTTTACAACTTTACTTTTCTCTTTTTGGAACTCTTTAATTTCTTTCTTTATGGTTTTAATTTTTTGTGCCAGCAAATCCTCTTTATAAGTACTATCGGTTATAATAGCAGCTTTACCTCTGTATCTAGGTTTATTTAACCTATTTGTAACTGAGTTGCCAGACGTTTCATCAGTTACTGGTGGATATAAAACATTTTCATTACTCAAATTTTGATTGTTGTAAATAACTCTTGACTAGTGGGTAGTGTCATTTGTTGTTCTGTCTCGAAAGAATCTGGTATAATTGATTGTTGAAGACTACCACTAGTTAAATCGCTGACACTTGATAAAATAGAGTTTAATCACAGTAGCAACGATTGAGCCTCCTTTACCTTTTGAATAGGCATTATGACATCATATTCCGTTTTTTCATTCAAAAATTGCCGAGTTGTTTAAATTTCATTATTTATTACAAGACAAGAACTATTCATGTGAATTTTTGGAATATTATTTACACATTCTTGTACTTGCTGATTGATGCCTTAAAATAAAAAAAATATTTAATCATACATTATATACGAAAAATTTGAGAAATGTTTTTATCAAATAAACAAACCATCTTGTGAAGTAGGTTCTCTTCGAAAAACTGCGTAGTCGGAATCCTTAAAAATGTCTCGATTAAGGACAAATGCTTGTTTTTTTTTTAAAGCAATAGCAGCAGTTACAAGTTATGCTGCGCGCTGCCATGCTTGACCAAACTGTTTAAAAATATTTTTCATAGTCACTTTGTGACCGAGTCTTTGCCACTCCATCACTATTTGTGAGTAGTAGTGGCTCAGCGGTTTCATAAAAGCCACGTCTAACGGTTGCCTCCGGTGTGTACAATGGGGTGAAAAACATAAAATAATTACTCCATTGTCATTGGCAAGATCTAAAATATCTAAATTTTTTACATGACTAGAATGGTCCATCAAGCAGGAGCAAAACAGGTTTTTGTGTAGATGCCTGTGAAAAGTTCCTTAAATCATTTTGTAAAAATATCATTTTAGATCCATTCACTTTTATTAAAATCGGCCCAAGCACCAGGAGGAGCCACGGCCAAATATTCTTCCTTACGGTTGATGCGAGGAAATATTAGCACGGGAGGCATAAATTTACCAGTAGCTGACATGCACAACTCAGCCGTAACGATTTCCCATCTCTCTACTGCAATCAAACCACGAGCTTGTTTTATAACCCTTGCCGCTACAATCTTTGAAGTAGACTTAGGATTTACTGAGACGCCCGTTTCATCGACGTTGTAGATATCTTCATCTTTGATTTTATGTTCATTTAAACATATTTCTAACAGATGAAAAAATCCTTGCACAGCTTCCTTATTAAATCCATTTGCTCTCGCAGTTAACGTATGCTCTGCTTTCCTATGAGATTATGCCGTTCCATAAACTTTTGCATTCCATCTTTTCCAGCCAATCCTTTTTGCTCGTTAAAGCTATGTGAAATTTTTAACTTTTTGGCATAATCGAATACAAGACGTCTCACTTCCATTGACAATAGTCCCATTAGTTTGCTTTGCATGTAAGTTATGTATTTACAAAGGCCTTTTTCCTGGTCATCCGAGAAGGTGCGTTTGAATCCTAATAAATATTAAATCTTAATACACCGTTATATAACTTGAATTATAGAAAAATTATACCTTTCTGAGCTGGTCTCTTCTTCGTTTCATTGTTTTGAAGTGCTCCTAATCTTCTTTGTAAAGTCGTTCTTGGGACTCCAAACTCCAATGCAGCCCTTTTTACAGATTACCCATCTAAAACGCTATTAATCGCAAGCACCATTTGCCCGTCCGTCCAGGCATTTTGATTAGTTTTTCTTTTATATTTTTTTACCATGATAAATATTAAATAACTAAGTGATGTTGCGCAGGTTATAGAAATTAATAAAATACCTTTCGTAGTTATAAAAATAAACTTTATTCTAATTAAGAAAGAACCGAGTAAAATTGTGTACATTATAACTGTTCAAAGTATGAAGTAGATTTAACCGCCGCGCCAGTGGCGATTAGACATTTACCCCTCGTTTTGACTCTACTATAATCAATAGAGTTTTTAACATTTAAGAAAAAGTGAAACCCACAAATCGATAGGAAAATGTCCAAGCTTTTAAATGGTGACACTCTAAAAACATGAAAACCTCATTTTTCTGTTTAATTACCAGCAGAAAAATATAGCATCTCACCATATTTTTTGCTCCAAAACTTCACCTCTTAATAATTAATCAATATGCTATGTTTTTCTTTGCTTTTTTATTACAAAAATACCTCAAATACTTTTTCATATATTACATAATTTTTGCTTATAACGACTACTTTATATAGGAAAAAATCAGGTGCCCAAGTCAACCGCCTGGCCCGCTATGCCCCGCTCTCCCCTATTTTGTTCAGATATGAATGATACCATCGGTGTCCCTGGTAGAAAATTGAGCAGATTCTGGGCAGAATTTCTGGTCAAAATTTTTAAAAATAAGGCATTGTTAGAAATTCATTTCAGAGTATTCCTATAATTTTAAGATAAGCGTCATTTTAACATGCGTTGACCAGAAATTCTGCCCAGAATCTGCTCAATTTTCTGCCAGGGATATGTTGATAATAAAGAACCGAGAAATACGTTCAATATTATATCGCAGTGGTTCTTATACGAGATATATTGCGTAAAAGCAAATAGACGTAAGGGAAATATTACTTTTAAATGTAATTAAAGGAGAGTTTGATCTCTTCGATCAAATAAGTTTTTATACATAGTTATTATATTATGTATAAATAACATTCGGTTTCGGTTAGATTTAATATTACTTCAGTCTGGAAAACCAACTAAATTTTAGATGTTCAAACGTTCTGTTTTACAATTTTTTTTTTAATGGAATAAGTACGAACACAATTTCCCTAGTAAAATTGAGATTTATAAAGAGAAATATAACATTTTTTTCGTTAAATAAGGGTTATTTTCATTTGGCTTTTTTCAGTAAAATGAATTCACCATCATTTCAAATTACCATCATTCCACTGTCATTATTCAAAATCACAATTTTTTGCAATTTCATCCATTACCAACATTTCGCAATTTCATGAAAATTATGATATTACGGTGAACGTAGAACCACACTGAGCATCCGCCCGTAGCACGAAAATTCGCGAAAACCCTTTCGCGCGAACCCGCGAATCAAATCCGCAAACAACCTGACCGCACTCGTTGGACCTCTTCCCCCTACCTTCATTCGATTCCCTTAACCCGCTTATCCGGGGCCGCGCGAATAAAAACACTCTGGCGCCTCGTGCACACTCTCCAACACTCGCGGTTTGGTCCCTTTCCGTGTGAAATAAACATGCGCGTATACGCATACACGTATACACACACACATATATATATATATATATATATATAGATATATACACAGTCGCGTAGACGCAATGACATTTATCCTCTCTCGAACACGGAGGGCGCCAAACCGCGGCG
>JAYJLV010055777.1:0-18659 GCA_036873485.1 Torymus texanus
CTAAGTGTATAGAGCTCCAAGGAGACTATGTTGAAAAATAAAAAAAAATTTACGAAAAAGAAAAATTTTTTAATGCCTTATTCTAAGGACTTATGGACCCACCCTCGTAATATTGTAAAATTTAAAAATGTTTATAATTTGAAAGTGTATAGGAATTTTTTAAATAAACAGATAAATATATACTAGCCATTTTATTCACATTAAATTTGAATAGGTAACATAAATTATCTAAATAAAGTAAACGAAAAAAATGATGGACTTATCCGGTTATTCCCGTCATAAAATTTGAAAAATGGACTTATCTGGCTATGTTTCGGATGAATTTTAGCTTTACGGAAATATTTTTTCTACTACTGAAAGTGGTAAATGAAAAAGTCAAAAGAAGTCACAGATATACCTAATACTGTGTATATAGGAGCGAACAAAATGGGAAGTCTTGCATGTCGTGATGCGTGTATAATGTGCCGAGTGCGAAAGTTTATTTGTATTTAATATAAACTAGTTTAGCATTTCAGTAATTAGGGACCAGTGCGCTCTGCAAATAGCATTATTCTTATAATGAACAGGTGTTATAAAGCATAATGTTTTTCAACGTTCAAAAGTATGCATATGTTTAGGAATCAATATATTAGGCAGAATACCATGAAAGTCCAGTACGGCTTTCTTTTTTCGAAAATGATTTTTTCAAAAATAACAAAGACTTGAAAGTATCGAGAAAAAAGTTTTAAATTGAATTTGAAAAGGTTTATGTGTAAAATTCTATAACAAGAAACTCCACATCCAGGTTTAAAAAATGAATGGATTTTAATTGTATTGATCTTTAAATTTTTTATATTTTATGGAATTTTAGATTGAGAAGTTGTACGTATCAAATTTATTAGAGTAAATAATTTTTGACCACTAAAAAGTGCAGCAGTTCGTGATCGTAAAAGTTATTCAAATAAATCAGATAAAATATTAACAGTTTAAGACCGATTCGATTAAAATTAAGTCCTTGGACCTGCAGATTATGACAATACTCAATTTTTACATGATGTAGAAAACAGCTTTAGAGATAAATTTACTTAACATACTTTTTTATTTTTTTCGCACATCCTTTGCTTCCCTAAAATATATAAATCTTTCATATTTGGAACAAATAAATTTCTTACCGTTATTTCTTCATCTTCCACGTATTATGGTATATGGAGATAACCTTGAGCTACTTGAACTGTCATACTACAGAAGCTGCACTGATGCTATCCTTTTTTTTTAAATTGGCACTAAAGTATTATTTTTCAGAATAAATTTGAAAAAGATGACATTTAATAGTTACTTGTTCTTTCGCCTGAAAAGTGCAAAAACAAAAATATAATTTATAGAAAAAGATTGTTATTTGCGTGGTAACTAGAGTGAAATTAAATTAATCGCTTTGAAATTTTTCTTAGGGGTAGAGTTTTTATATCATACTCACAAACTCTTTGGGAAACAGAATTGGTCGATAAATTTCGGAGATAGAACATCTTTATAACTCTCTTACGTTTCAGTTGCCCCGTTATTTGAACATTATTGAGACGTGGGTGTCCTGCTAAAGGGGCGATAAGAAACATTGTAACTGTTATCGAAAGATTTCTTATTGATGTAAATCTTAATTTGTTTTTTATGTATTAGTTATATTGCTACTAGACAAGCTTTGGTGTGATATAATTAATTATTGGCACGAGAAGTTGACAAAATGGACTCATTATTATATTCGTAGCAATTTTTATATGAGCAAATCCAGGTAAAATTTACACTAAAGACGACCTAAAAATGCCAAAAATGTTTTCGAACACTCGTTTTGCACCTGTTTTTTCTTAATCTGCATAATGAAAAAAAGTTGAACAATTTAAAACAATATTGTGACCCTGTTTCAAGCACATATAAATTTTCCTTATATTTGAGAATTAAGCTCCCAAAAATGTAAAAAATGAACGATTCTATGCCAAGTAATGGGCATTTGAAAAGAAAAATTTATTAGTACCATTAAGTACATTTCATTCATTTTTTCCCTACATCAAATTTCCATAGGTTAAAATGATATGCACTTAAAACAGTATCACAAAATTGTTTTGTATTGTTCAACATTTTTCTCTTGTGTGATAGAAGATCGAAAAAACCCATGTACAGAAGGTAAGCTTGAAAATAAATTTTTCTGCAGTTTTCAGGCCACCTTGAGTATACATTTTTTCTTGATTTCCTCATATTCATAAAATTGATGATCCATTCATAATATACTCATTAATGATTTCAGAGCTTATTAATTATATACCAGTCCTACATGAAAATATCGAAATTCATCCATAATGAAGCGATAAGCGATTAAATCCATGATGCTTGGACTATCGAAAAGTCAGACGATATGTAAACAACCCGCGACGCATTATATCCACTCCGTTCGCTCTTGCATTATTTACTAATCATTCATGCATTATTTGCGCGTGGATAATGCGCCTCCCCAAACACACACACACACATATATATACATACGCACACGTAGCCGCACATATGCTAATCTTCTATACTCTGTCAAAAACCATTTGTTCTTTTCCATATTATAGGTATACTGAATCTACAAAATCCCCTTCGATCTGTTTAAGAAAAAAAAATCACATCATCGTTGTTCGTCTGTTTGTAGCATCTATCGCTATCGTGCTTTCAGTATCCGCACGCTCACACCACCGATCGGTGCTTATACTTATGCAGGTGCGCGCGCGCCCACCGCGCGAGTTTATGCGAGTGCAACGCTCTACGTCGAGCGTATTCAGCGCGGCTATGTGCGCACGAGCGCGCGCCTGTTTGCCCTGCAGAAACCCAGCCGTTCTACCGAAAAAGCAGATTCCACCCCGCCGATGGCCGATGAATATTTATGATATGAGAGATGGGGGGGGAGAAGCAGCAAGAGGAAGAGGAGGATTACGGGGAGGACGATATGGCGTGCCGATAAATATGCCACGCTCCGGTGCGGGGCTCTGTATCGCGATGCGCACGGGAAGTGAGGGTGCGGTGGAAGCGTTTTTTCGAGCAGGGGTGCGATTAGAATGTTGTATGTGTAACGTTAAAACGTTATTGACGCAATGATATATTTAATACTCTACTTTTGTGGACTCTCGTTCAGTGAATGTACCGCTCATGTGAAAACGTTTATCGTTGACAGGTGACTTTTTTATGAAAGATATATATCTTACAAAATTGTTCTCGCATACGCATCTATTGATTTGAAATGAATTTTTTCCGTTATTTTTTATATTCTTTTTGTTTTCTCAACTAGAAGAGAAAAACATATCTCAAAAACTTCTAAGTAATACATATTGCCTCGAATTCGTAAGTCATGAACTCAATAACTAAGCCTATCGTCACTTCACTATAAATTAGGAGATCACAGTGCAATGCATATACATCGCACAGTGCATCATAGAATCAGAAAATCATTTCGTCTTCGTGAGACGCATGAATGATCTTTGAGTAATGGGCGATTGGCGCGATCGCACACGCGCGTAGATGATTTAGTCTGCCAAAACGTATTCACGTACTTCCTCGTCTGGATATAGCTTGCCGTCTATCCCTGCGTGCACGTTCATATCTTGCATAAGCCGTACGCTCCAAGAGACTGACGACGTTAGATGCGGATTTCGCGGGTTGCAGAAACATTTTTGCCATCGATTTTACCTTTCAATTATGACGCGATCGGTTGCACAGCGAACATGATCCCACGCTGCAACTTCATACGGATTTGATGTTTTGAGTGCAAGCAGTATAAACGAGGCAGGTTGAGTAATAATATGATAATGGAATTACTCGTTTCGTACAGAGCACACGATCATCAGTTGGTCATGTAGGTTTACAAATTTTCATAGCAAGAAAATTACATACAACGTACTATATTTGATAAGTCTAATGAGTAAATGTATTCAAAAGATAATCGGGCAACGTTTATAATGGCGATTTTATATTATTCATCACTATGTATTTAGTATATATACTTATAGTCCTGAATTAAATATAAATTTATTTTCGTTTAACCTTTAGTGTAATTGATTTCACTGTTCCTTATATCTTCTTGTAAATATATAGGTATTCCCATTAAGTCGAGTTGCTTATCTGACTAAGAATTAAACAATCGCCTGAGTACTACAACCACTTCTAATTAATACTACATACACACATACACACGCGCGCACAAGTTATATATGAGGAAATCCAAACAAATTTTACACTTATCGTGGCCTCAGAACTCGTAAAACTTGCATCTTTTTCTCTTTCTTTATAAAACGTTTTTTTTAAAGTTGAAAATTTTGAGAAAAATGGCAAAAAAGTCCTCTTTTATGAACTTCAGTCATTTATCCCAGACATCTACCACAAAGTAAAAAAAATGAATCTAGAGGAAAAGAACTTTCTTGTCTGCTTTCTTCAAAATTAAAAAATGTTGATTCCTTCAAGAGATATTACAAGAATTTAAAAGTTCAGCATCAAAAAAGCATAATAATAACTCTTAATATCTAGAATGTTAATTCCTGCAATTTATATTTATTTTTATGCCTTTTTGATGTTAAAAAAGGAGGGCTTTAAAAAAATTTTAAACTTCTTTAAATTTCTTCTTTAAATATATATATACCAGGCTGTCTCGTTTGCTCGTCTAACGACGCATTAATAATCCATTTATTAACATATACGCGGGTATGTATAAGTGGTAATTTCTTGAATTGAATTAAATCGTGTGTTAAAGACAGATTTTCTGGATTCTAAAGATAACACACCAGATGTAATTATGAAGATTGCGCTGGTTTACAATTTCATCGGTATGCTGCGCATTAATGTTGTAATTGAGGCGTGTCGAAATTCGTCGAGGTAAAATCAGCTGCGATAAATCAGTTAATATTTAAACGATTAAAATTGCACGTTGAGGTGTGCATATAACAACGAAAATGTAATGTTTGATTGGACAGGTAATAAAAAGACCTGGTTATACCTAGGCTGTACCAAGAATAACGAATTAATAGTATAATACTCGAATTAGTTGTCGGGTATAAACATACACGGACAAAAATTATTATTAAAGTACAATATTATAGGTATGAAAACAGATAGAATGCCATCGAAATTAAATATTAAAGATATTTAACTCTTTGTGGCATGGTGGTTAATATATTAGCCACCTGAATGCGCTATAATATAACAAATTGTAAAACAACTACCCATGTATAAATTATGCCGAATACTTTCTAAACTTTTCAAATGAAATTAGGAAAAAAGAACTGGGAAAAAACGCGTGATATTGTCTCTGATAAACTTTACATTAAATCATATTTAGGTGGCTCATATATTAGCTACCATGCCACAACGGTTCAATTGATAGATGCCGCTTGGTTTATTCGAGTACACATACAATATGATAGATAAATTCTACTAATTAAAATAAAGAATAATTACGTATTTTACAAATGTTGAGTATAATAGTTTGAATTATTTCTGTACGTGCATATATAACTCTAATTATTCAAGATACTTTTATCGTTAAACAGTACTAAACAAGAATAGAGAGTGTTTCGCATGTTATTTAAGATATAAATACAACAAATCCTATTATCCTTTATCACCTACGAAGTTTCGCTGAAAGTAAAGATATAACTTTCGCTTTTCTTTTTCCTTTGTCGCACAAGCGGCGGCTGCGACGAAGTAATCAGGTTAAACGATGAAAAGTTAGCGAAGCCCTGTGCAAAAGACTTGCGCACGCGCGTGCACAGAACGATCGTGTGGTCCGATACATAAGTGTGTGTGTGTGTGTATATATATACACACGCGACTTGCGCGGCAACGGACTCTAATGCGAAGCTTGTCATGCGATTACGCTCCAAGCGTCGCGTGGAATACGATAATTTATAGCGAGTCAAGCTGTTCCGCACTGATCTCGCATTCATTTTCTGCCTTCCTCGTCGTTCTACGTAGCAAAGTAAGAGAAGAGGGAATTTAATAACGAGTAATTTGCCCATGATGTAGACTTTGCTATTCGGCTATTTCTTAGTTTTTGTTGGCTCAAACGTAGAGATAATCTAGTTTTCTTTGAATTTTACAATTTAAGATTTTATTATTATAATTAAATACTGCTTTTATTCGGTTTTTAACAAGGAAAAGGATCTTTTTCATGCACGAAATGAAAAAAAGTAATTTTTCCAGATAAATTTTAACAAGAGTCTCTCAAAGTACAATATAGATGTACGATAATTTAATGTACTTTTTTAGAGACTTTCGTCAATTTAAAGCGTTTTTAAGATAATATCTTTTATAGAAACATCAATAAACATAAATATTTAGCACGAAAATATGTATTTGCACCAATAAACCTACTGAACCTTTTTGCCCCCTTTTATCTATCAAAAACAAGCTTTATTGATTGTATTATTTTTCCATTTAAAATAGCCGTACCCTGACGGTAAATATAATTATAAAGACAATTCACACCAAATCCGAAATATTTCCAGATTTTCTCGACACTTTAAATCTTGGTTTACAACTACGTTTTGCTGGTCAAGCTTGACTGAAGGAAACTTCTTGAATTTTTATCTCTTGCAATTCTTTTTTTGGTGAAAAAAATTATGTTCCATATCCCTTAAGTATAAATACGTGCTTAAAGACGAAAATGTTGAAGATGTGAGCACCAAGCTATACGATAAAATATATAATGTTATAAAAAACCGTGCACTGTAGGACAAGTACTCTACCCTCTGTGCTGAAGCGTAGCACGACAAAGTATGTACGGAGGTGCTTTTAGGTAAATGGGAATTTCGACTAACGAAAAGTTGATCAACGGCATCATCATCGGAAAATACTCTGTTTGAGACAGAACGCATCGGCTGGTAGTTGCGCTCGAAATTCGACATAGAGCAAGTGGCTTGACTAGAAACACTCTGATCATTTTGATTGCCGTTCACATAAGTATTGTATACTCATACATTACTGTACTGTTATTCTTTATATTTTATTTCTTAATTTTAATATATTTTACACAATATGAAACGAGAGATACAAATAAAATTAGAATAGCATTTGTATCTTTAACATTGTTTGCAATAAATACAGAGAATTTAAAAATATATTTTTGGAAAAAGTTACAAATGAAACAAAAGAAATATTTTTATTGTTTTTCAAAGCAAACTACAATTTATTTGTAACCGTATTTCTTTCTAAAAAAAATGTTGCAGATTGAAAAAAATAGAACTCTACAAATAATTTAAATTATACTATGTGGAAAAACAGTTTTTACCATATTTTTATTCTGGATTTAACAATACTACATAATTTAGAATTAAAAAGCCAAAATTAGCAGTAGTTATGATAAGAATTAAGAGAAATAAAAGTATCCGTTCCCAGATTTTACTGTCGTAGTCATATAAAACAATATTTTTTCAAGTAAGTATTGCTATATTATATGATAAACGTAAATACCTTACGTTTTCTAGTTTCGGGCTCTATCACTGAGCTAACGACTCAATGCTATGATGAGTGTCTTCTACGTTGTCAAAACGTTGACGCCAATCTCCACGACAATATATCGTGTATATGTATATATTTTCTAAAAAATTTCAATTTCGGAAAATGTATATTCTAATTAACTATCTTGTAAAACACTGAAATTTATTAAATTATGGAATGAAAAAATTCACCGTTACAAAACTTTCTCTCTAAGAGACAAAAATCTATGGCTTCAAGCAACCGCCACCAATAATCCCTTTTATATACAGGGTGTGTCAAAAGTCCCGGGACGGCAAGATAACTCGGCGGCAAAGCATTTTCGGAGAAAATGTTTCAGGCAAAAGTTTTTCTTTTGAATAATGGTCAAGGTCAAATTTAAGGTCCTAAAACTTTTACCCGAAACATTTTTTCCGAAAATGCATTTCCGCCGAGTTATCGTGCCGTCCCGGGACTTTTGACACACCCTATATATTCTCACAGCCTACAGAACACTTACAACTGAAGGGTTGCGCAGAATCGCCACGTCATTATCAATGAAGTCTTGGCTTTAATACCAAATAAGTCAATTTAAAGATTATATACTCGCCAGCACAACGTCTGGAGAGTCTTCCGATCGGTCTAGCGAAATTTTTTTATGCGGTGATGCGTACATGCACATCTTTATACCTAGCGTGATGTTCTTTACACGTGCGTGTAAGAATCTTTAAAGATGATTTACGTTGAATATTCAATGACTTGGCTGCTGGTGCAAGAGACAAAGGGAACGCGTGCGTGGAAGGAATAGAAATTATAATTTTGTTTTCATTCGGTGAAAAATTTGAAATTATAATTGTGGAACGATTATGCACCACGTTGATATTTGCACTTTTGTGCGAGTATGGTGCAAATTTTACTGTGAGTTTATCTGTCAGCGAAATATGTTTATAAAAGGGGTTTATCTTTGTTTAGCGTGTGTTTAGTTTGTTAAACGCATACACTTGCACATCGATGTTATATGTAATATTAACGCGACGCTAATAAAAAATTTGTTCTGAAAAAATAACAATAAAACAATTTTACTATACAGCAGCAGAACTTATAGATAGGTGAAAAAATCTGGCAGTTATTCAGCGAAACGTCCTCTTTGACAGTCATTTATGCGGCAACCTGAATTATTCAGCGTTTGCAGCACTTTTTTTCTATGCTGTAAACGGCGCACCGCGAGGAGGTGCAAATGAAATGCCAGAGTTACGACCCTTCTCAGATTTTCATCGAAATGAAGCCCTAAAGATCGGCGCGAAGTAATAAACAGTGCAACGATCAAATGTACATTTTTGTATTATGGGTCATTTGAAAGACCCTAAGTGTAAAAAGACACTTTCGTTTGTAAACAGTTTAAAGAAATAGAACCCGGTCAATGTTTTTCCTTGGCATTTTTTTTTCACGGTTGATTTATATATATTGCTTACACTTTTATGTATTTGTTAATTGTAAACGAAGAATGTGCATGTTAAAGAAGCTGACATTTTTTTCTAGAAAAGACGAGAGTGTTTAGTGTAAGTCATCTCTGCAGTCAAATATAAATGAATATTTTATTAGTTCCGCTATTAGTTTTTACAGAGCATTAAAATTCCAATCTGTTTACTATACACATAGAAAAAGAAATCTTTATATTAAAGGAATATCATTATTATTAATAGTTAAAGAAATTCATTAACAGTTAAGAAATCACTCGTTTAACGTTGTTTCTTATATTAAAGTCATGGTTCCTTAACTATTAAGACACATTCGTTTGGCCTGCGAAATGGAAGGACAAAATCATATTCATTAACTATTGAGACATATTTCTTAACTATTAAGACATATAAGTTTCACCACAAGAAAACGGATTATTTCTATTAATAGCAGGAGAATTTAATACTGTAAATTATTTCTTAATAATAATTGAATTTACGTTCATCACAAATACTACTCATGTATAGTATTTAAAATCATAATTCGTTAATTGTAACGATATTTTTTCTTTGTGTATAACGTTTTCTTAACATAGAACATTTCAGCACGCGGATCTATAAATATTATGATTGTATAAATTGAAATTCACTTCATTGATTAATATCTACTTAAACGTCGTTAAGATATGATACATCTTTGGTAACAATAACTCTCTGCTTCTTTAGTATAATACGTTCGTATCGAACTTGCCAAAGTACACCTGACTTGTCTCTGAACTTTCCAAACTCTCTTCATGCAACGAGGTCATATTAGCAGTATAGCATTTATTCAAGCAAGGTTACGTCGTTCGTCTGTCCACGCAAGTTCTTTTTACGTCTTTCGTATGCATTTTCAGTTGCATTTCCGCTACGAGAGCTTATTTAATGTAAGAGCTGTACGAAAGTTCTAGCATCTCGACGATCGTTTTGAGTAAAATTATCGCATGGAGTTAAAATCTAAGATTGAATTTCGCCGCGTTAAGTTGGGCAAAACATTTACGGAAATACGGAGTTCAGCTCACGAAGATAAAGTACTATATAGCGCGCAGAAGTTTGGGAGTGGTGGGCAAAGTTTTAGGAGACGTGCTTTTAAAGGTAATACAACAGAAGCTCAAGCTGGCAAAGTCGTGAAAAATATTATGAGGTGACAAAAGAATGTACTGCGATAGTGAGAAAAATTTGGTTATTCCTTACTCATTATATCTGAAGACTAATTGAAAACGTTTGTAAGTCATTTGTACATATGTCGTTGTCAGATTGAAGATTGTATTATTATTCTTTTTTTCATAATTTTTTTAAGTAAAAATAGTATCGTCAAAGTAATGGGCTTGATTCTATTCGATAATGATACAATCTATCATTATTCTAAAAACAACGATAAATTGATAACCTTACATCAGCATTACAAGATGCTTAAGGGATGTTGTTAATTGCATCCGCGAAACCCATATACTATTATTGACCTACTACTGAAAATCGATCTAGAGATATAAACTTCCAATTATTACGTTAACTATAATGGAGATCGCCGTAAACAGAAGTAACAGTATTAGAAGCTTTTTAAATGTGATAAATTTCTAGCAAATTCTTCGTAAACAAGCAAACAAAAATAATGTAAATCAAATTCTCGAGCGAGTCAATTTCTCACTTTTCGAAACATCTCGTCGCCGCTGCTACCGACAAACTTTGCGCTCTCTGTGCGAACTATTGAACATTAATAATGTCGGTAATGCAACGAGTTTCAACCACAGCTTGAAATTCCGCTCGCGCTGTCGTTGCGGGTAGCAGTGCAACTGTTGTACACGCATAAGAGTGACGAAGGAACGAATGCTCTATACGCTATATAGCTGATTGTAGAGAGATGCCACATTGAGATGCGGTCCCTCGTCCGCACCCTGGGATAAAGTTCACCGCCGGCTTCATCAGAATAATCCAGTGAGGAAACAGTGATTGCTTATATAGACTTCTCATCGCTTCCAGGGAGAGATAGGTTGATGCGCTATACGCGCGAGCGCGCGGCCTGTTCCAGTTCTCGTTCAGCAGATTTGGGAAAAGCGGATTATACGGGAATGAGGTAGTGAGATCGCGCGTCGATAGCTTGGCATCTGTTAGAGGTAGAGTATAGTTCATCATGGACCTGTTTTTGAACGTGGTTTAACCTTTCCTACGATCTTTATTATTGGGCATAATTATTCATTTGGACGTAGCACAAGATGTGTGTGGTCATTAAATTTTATATACTACATTGCAAAGATAATACTGAGAATTTTTTCTAACGAGCCAGTAGGATTATTCAGGTTCATCGCCATGAGTGTACGGTTTTTTGGGATTTTCAGCTTTAAAATTTAATAAGTTTCAATGGCATAATATATTACATTATCCGAATTCGAGAGAAGCTTCATTTTTACAAAAAACGTGGAACCTTAATGTCCACATAAATTAACAAGCATACGCATTTTTGTAATACTTATTTTCTGGTTTTGCCTTTTGTTTAATAAGGAAATAACCTCAAACCTACAATGATATATAATTGACCATTAGCAAGCGTGAAGTATTTTGTTAGTTATTGGTAATAAAAGAGTCAATTATTAAATTATTTTTCTGATACTCTGATCATAAAGCTCGATTTCGTACAGAGTTGATATACTATACTATAACGATACACATTGTGTAAAAGAAACAAGCAAAAATGTGATTTTAAACCCGTGTGACCTTTTCACCCACGCTTCGTTTAGATGCAAATGGAGACACGAGGTTATAACATTATTTTCTCCCACTTGTAACGAAATATATTATGTAATCCATTATTTTTTATCAGATATATTTATATGTATCGTAGTTCATATAAAAATTGGAACAAAACTAAAATAAGAAGTAACTTGTGTCGAAGCGACTAAAAATATACAGTCAATATCTTCTTACAATCGATGTTACACTTTTCGTCTCTTTTCTTCTACCGACTTACAGTAGCTTATTTCCTGGTTTTTCCTATTTTCCCATTCAGTAGTTCAAAATCGATTTAGAAGAAGTGTCGATTCTGCTGAAAAGAACTTAAATATTTATAACCGCTAAGTTTAATTGCTTGTAATTTCGTTTATGACTTCCGTGGGCTTATGGAAATTTACACATTTATTCGATCAGCCGCTTTTCTTTTTCGGAAGGACACTGGCATGCGCAGAGGGTTTTATCTAAAGAGCAGCAATTAGAGACATTTTTGTAACATTAATATCGTTAAATCATTAAATCACGTAAGATAGAGGTATTTCTGATTCATTACAAAGTTTAAAATTATTATTCACTTGATTAAAAGTATCATGCGGGTGATTTTTATATGTGAAAAATTCTATGAACCTCCTACAATACATAACTGCTCGTCGAAGTACACGAAGGGTAGGATCGGAACAGGAGTCGAGCCAACGGACCGTCACTCGTACTATATATACGAACTCCCCACACGGCTTTACGACATTGCTATACCAAGCGCACGCGCGCGGCTTTAAAACTTTTTCGACCATACACTCGTCTAACATTATTGTCGATCGATCCTTCTTTTATCCTTTCAATGCGAGTCACACCTTTTCTGTCTCTTCAATCTTTTTTTTTCACGTGCAGTCATAAAGTGGTCACCTCGCCTACAACCATGTATCTTTAAATGCTATAATGATGACTGTTGTGTAGCGATTAATGGTTAAAAATTTTTGTTTCGATCACCAGTAGATTTTTCATTAATGCAGTGTTCAGTGTGATACATTAACTCTCCTGATGGCTAGCTGCTGTGAGAGAAGGATTTGTTGGAACACGTAACAATTAGATTTGTGTTGACTTTTTCCATACTGAGAAAAGTAACTGGGAAAAAGATACTGTTCTGTCCAATATTTCTTATGATTAAAAAATGCTATTATCGTATAATCGGTTAACATCCGAAATATACGATCAGAAATGATTAATAATAAATATTTAACATACTTTTCTTACATTTTAAAATTAATACAAAATTTTGAAAAGATTTTCTGTAAAATATGCTGTCATAAAATGACTTCCCTAATAAGGTTTCAAAAAAACTCAATCATGCCGATCAATAAATATACGTTTCTGATATAGAAACTACGAAATGCAGTACCTCAATATTCGTCTGACCTCGGTGTCGGAATCCTAAGGTGTCGATTGCCCCCCGGGAACAGGGTGCACGTGATCCCGATTGATTTTCCAAAGTTTTCGGAGAAGGAGGGCGTGACACCGATGTACTTTAAAATTAGAAAATATACCTGATAATTGGTAGAGAGACAGAGAGAAGAGAGAGGGAGAGAAAGAGAGTGAGAGAGAATTAGAGAGCCATTTTAGTTCTTACTCAGCTCGGCGCGAGCTTCAATCGAACGAAAGCGCACGCAAGACTCTGGTTAATTACAATTAGCTGCTCCACAGTTCATTAGCGAAAGTCCAAGGTAATTGGCAAGGTCCCGCTCTCACTCGCTCTCTGGTAAAGTATTCGCAGTGCGCGCTCGACAAAGTTGGAATATCTCGCGTGTTCCCTGCGATCGATATTCATTTGCACGAGCCAATGAGGAGAGGGAGAGAAAGAGAGAGAGAGAGAGAGAGCGAGAAAGAAAAGATGGGGGTAAGTTCGCTGGGATTCACGTTAGAAATTCTCACTGCTTTCGCGCGTGGGCAGCTGCATTTTTTCTTTCGTCCCAGAACTTTTTACCCGGAAAGATGAACAGAGAGAAATGTTAATTATGGACTGCGCAATGTACGAAAGAAAATATTGAGGAAAATCTTCTTTAGTATCACAATCCTCACTAAGCTCACGTACTTTTGCTGGCGTTTAAGTAGATTACGTTAATATGTTGTCGCTTTTACGCATATGTACATGAAGAAATCCAAAAAAATTTTACACTCATTGCGTTCTCAGAACTGGACAAAGTCTTTTTTCAAGCCACACCTTTTGGACGCGTTTTTTTTTCTTCTTCTTTATATCATAAAGTATACTGGAAAAAAATCATTTGTAAATTAGAAAAAAGAACCTTTATTTATTCTTTTTTTTGAAAATTAAAAAATGTTTATTTCTTCAAAAGTAATAATAGTTTAAAGTTGAGCACCGAAAAGACATAATAATAACTCTCAAAATCGGGAATGCCAACCCATACAATTTATGTGATTTTATTCATTTATGTTGTCTGTGTGCCTTTTGATACAAAGGAACTGATAATGCACCTGATTCTATAACTTAGCTTCAAGAGAAACAAAGAGTGAATAAACTGCGCGACTTTCCATTTTACAAGTTATTTTTTTACATTTTCGTTATTTATTGAAATAAGCATAGTATTAAAAATTTTATTGAATTATATTTTATTGGATAATTTTTGCGCAAACATTACGTAAAGCAGTAGCAGTCAATGATTTACATTTATATTCTGAACTGCAAACGTAATGGCACAAATAAATGTAATTGATGTTTACCCCTTCATTACCAAGAGCTTGCTGCTTCCTTTTGCTTCTTTCTCTTCTTAAGCGCTTTTTAAAGGTACGAAAAGTTCAACGAAATTGTAGTTAATAATACCTTCTGATTTTTCTAGCATAGATGAAATTAGGTTGACGATTTAAAATATTATTCATATAACAACATTTCTTCCCTTTTTCTGATTAAAAAGAAAAACCGAATTATTCAAATTACTTGAAGATCATGAGAACATTCAATGAGAGCGTGAATTTTTCCACACTCTAAAGTTCGTTATAACAGCTACGGCACTCATCAACTTTTCCGCAGTACCACTACGGTGATAAATAATGCGAGACAGCTGCAACACGCGCTAATAATTATCATTTTCGCTTGATTATTGCGATTACGCAGTTACATATATATAGGCGCACACGGTGGCGGCAGCGACAGCGATAATGACGATGATTTATTCATTAACCAATTGCGGCGCATTATTACCGGCGCAGCGAAGATCGCAGGCGCGCGTGGGAGGATTCGGGGCGCGTGAAGCAGCAACAAAGGAAAGTGCGCCGGTAGGCGCGCCACCGCACTGATGTCTGTATGTGCACATTTGAATATACAGCATGCAGAGGCGGCTTTATACGAGCATATGAATGTATTGTAATTGTCGCGTAGCTACAACGCGCACGTTCCTTGCGCAGTTTAGCGGCCGTTCCAAGGGAATTTCATTGAACGCGCTGCTGTATACAGCAGAAGTTGCAAATAAATTTAGTGATTTTCTAATTTTGATGATTTAGGTTAAAAAATGATACCTGTACCTAGACTTAAAAATGAGTTATGATTATCGTCGTAAGCGAATAAAATTATTAATCAGATTGTTTTAAAAGTCAATGTCGTTAAAACTAATAAAATAGTGATATTTATATTTTTTGTTAAAAAAAAAAAACATTCGTTTTTATTTATAAAGCTACCTGAAAAAAAGAAAGATCGATTGTAAAAGATAAAATGCAGTGAGAAATAAAGAGATTTTCGAATTTCCATAATATTTCATTATTTAAAAAAAAAATTTCAAACTATGTTTTTTAAACGCTATTATTACGCTCTTTGTGAATACTATAATCTGAATTTTTCGAGCAAATCTTCATTTTACGATGTACTCTCAAAAAATGATGCCAGTATCCTACATCCCGTTAACATTAAACTCAATAATCAACAGTTATAATTAAAAAAGAAAAAAAAATAAAAGATTATTTTCGCTTTAAAACTATATTTTCGAAGTAGATCATCGTCCTGTAATATGGAGTAGACATCCAATAAAAATAACTTTTTGAAACAGTATCTTAAAATATCATTTGCAAACTAGTTTAAGAACCCAAAAAATTTAATTCAGATTTGCAATCAACTGAAAGTTATAAAGCTTAATCTATGGAAAAAGAAGAGTTATCTTTAAAGACTTTGCACGTACTTTTTTTAATAACTCATAAAACAAGATTACGATACCAGGTTTACCGCACTCAAAGACAAGGAAAAAAGCTCCAAAGTCCATTACTTTCTGTAATTCAAATCCTAGAGAGCAATCAAAATTTCAGAGTATATGAAAACCAAAGGTTAGTTATTTGAGCGAGAAAATGAGAAGTCCAAACTTTAATGCGGGCATGTTTGATAAAAGCACGCACCCGCGAATCAGAAATGAAATCGTTTTAAATTTTCCAATGATGCGACAATGTCCTCATTGGAGCGGCGGTACTGAAATTCACGAGGACTTCCTCTTCGCACGATTTCTGATATTTGACTTTGCAGACGTTCAACCTTCCCCTTTGCTCCCCCTCCCCCCTCAGCCACCAACGTTTTATATTTTGCCACGCAAGGCCAATGGGAGTGCGACTTCGATTGCTCTGTTTATCGCCGCGGGCGTTTGATCGAATAATAAAAAGGGAATATTCCGTCATATATACCAATGACTGTAACGTACATGCTTCTGTCTTCCTCTTTTGCTCCCTCTCTTTTCTCTCTTTTGCTCCCTCTTTCTCTCTCTCTCTCTCTCTCTCTCTCTCTCTTGCCCTCTTTTGCTCTCTCTCTCTTGCCCTCTTTTGCTCTCTCTCTCTCTCTCTCTCTCTCTCTCTCTCTCTCTCTTCCACTTTGTCAATTTTTCTTCCTCTGTTTCGCTTTTATAACTATGTTTTCCTCTCTCTTGCCGATTTCTCTTTTCTGTTGCTTTACTTTTCGTGGCGTTAATTCTGTGGATCCTTCGTACATTCGACGGGTCTATTTCGGCTTATTACTCAGACATTTTCTTTTATTTCTAAAGGACACTATAGATAAGGAAAGAGTAAAAGAGAATGAGACGGAGAGAGGGAGAAAGACAGAGAAGGAGAGAATAAGAAAAAGGGGAAGGGGTAAATGGGTGTCGAGTGTGAGGAGAGGGAAAAAGGCAAATGGAGGAGAGAGAGATAGGGAGAACGAGGGAGGAAAGAGAGAGAGAGAGAGAGAGAGAGAGAGAGAGAGAGAGAGAGAAGACGACAATGCACCAATGGTCTGCGTCATTGTGCGAAATTCGTTTGCAGGAAATTGAAGAATCGGAAGATTTTTACAGAGGGGAGAGGGTAAAGATGCAATACTTTTACGATGCGATTTGCGGCTCCGAGCTTTTTAGGAATAATAAATTCTGGAATATTTGCGCGCAACGAAGAAAGCGGGAGGGATATTGGGAAATAAACGCGGGATACTACAGATAATACGAGCAGTACGGTATGAGAAAGGCTGGAGGGATAGGAATGCATTGCAGAAAGTAAGGTTTATATACGTGGGACAGACAAAGAGGGAAGAAATCATTTATTTTACGGTTCGGGAAAACTTGGACTTAAAATTTGAATAGGAAGTGTTGCGATGTTAGAGTGTAGGAGCGCCGTATCTTTAAAGATAAAATAACCAGTTGCAAATACTTTTTACAGTTGAATGCATTGTTTTAGCGCCAGAATCGAGTACATTGCTAGACTTATACAGTACATATTAAAAATTATAGAGTATGTCTGTACTGTTATATTCTGAAAATTTGTTGTATCCAATTTGGTATTCAAGTTATTTTAACTCTCGTCTCAGTATGTTCTGTGCATATCTTTAATCTTAGGGATGCAACAGCTAGACACTGACGTAGAATTGTGCCCGGTGCTTTTTTGTCCCAACATCTACATTCGTTATGATTTTGGATAGACGATTTGTATATTTTGGTTTTGTATAATTGGTATTTGTATTTAATGGTCTATTAGTTATCCCACTGTTATCTTGAGTCTTTCCTTATTAAAATGAAAATTCACTTGCTCTATGTAAAGATTCTTTTTCAACTTAATCCGGTGTCAAGTTCTTTTATATAACCAGTCTTTAATAACTTTTCCGACTAACTAGGCAGGACCTCCAACATTGTAGTACTTAACTCTTAGCTCTCGATTTCCATCTCTTCAGTCTATCTTTTTTCTAGTTACCCAGTCTGTATAACCTGGCATGGTATTATGATGACTACATTAAACGTGATTAGCTCCATTAAGGTATTCCTGCACCTTATCATCTTGCCTGAGTTCACACAACTCGTTATATTCTCTGATCTCTGTCTGATGTATACTGACGTGCATCAAAAGAGTAGATATATTACTTTCCATCAGACTGCGGATTAGTGTGCCCTTTACTAAACTAAATTATTACTTGCTATATAGGAACATTTTTTCGTTTATTCTTTATTCGACAGTAAGTTTAAAAAGTTGTAACTTAACAATCGCTTCAAATGCATAAACTCGTCAAAATTCGGATAATATAAGAAAATTATCCTGCAAGGAGCTACGCTGGCCCAGTTTGAATTTTGAAGAGCTATTAAGAACTAATAGTCCAAATGGTAATCACAAGTTAATGTACGTTATTTGTTACTTCCAATATTTTGTACTGAAAATGAAAATTTACTGGTTGTAGAAGACGATCCAGTCAATCTGCTCAAGCAACTTCTTGAATACTCGGAAATTAGAGGTTACTTCAGGTACATATTTAAACTGAGTTCTTTAAGTTACGAGTAACTTATGCGACAAATGTTTTTCTGAAAAAATATTATTTAAACTACTAAAATAATGGATCTGTCTACCAATCCTGTGAATCTATCCTGTAGCAGACCGTTTTAAAACGTTGAAAAAAAAATTGAGCTTCTTAAGGGGGCTAGACACCTTTTTTTTCAAAAAATCGATTTTTTTTTATTTACTATTCTTATAGAAAAATATCTGTAG
>JAYJLV010055788.1:0-18659 GCA_036873485.1 Torymus texanus
TGTGTGTGTGTGTGTGTGTGTGTGTGTGTGTGTGTGTGTGTGTGTGTGTGTGTGTGTGTATATATATATATATAAGCTTGTTGGCCAGTGGGTATGTGTGTGTATATAAACTCGAAGGGTACGGCCTGACTCGACGTACGCGGAGGCAATCAGTGGCCGCATTGTCGTGTGTCCCAAAGATGCTGGCTAAGAGATACGTGACACCGCGGAATCCAAGGGGAAGGCAAAGTGAAACGCGCGTGGGATATGTGGGTTTTGGTATATAGAAATGTGCGGTGGGGGTATAGTGGGATTTGATTATTGTGAATGAAGTTTAGTGGGGGTTCATTTGGGTGTTGGTTATACTGAAACGTTGTTATTGGTTTATGAATGTGAGATTTATTGAAATATAAGTAACTTGGGTTGTGAATTTTCCGTAATTAGATAAATTAATTAGTATAATAAAAGTATAGTAGGTATATTGCGTAAATAACGTGACAATGGGGAATTGCAAAATAAAAAACTTGATAAACTGTGCGCGAATTTACCTTGACTGGAAGAAAAAGAAGAAAAAAATATAGTCAAAGGAAAGCAATCACATACACCGCAAATGAAGGCATTGCGCGTCGGATTTCATCAAAGCGTGCGAGCATCATAAGTGCACACGACGACGACGACCGTCACGGCGATGATGCCATTCTCGCCGTACGTGCATCCTATTATTGACCGCATGGTGTCATTGATAATCTCGCGAATCGAAGAGAGCAGCTGGCAATTAAGCGACGCCGTCTGCCGTTTTTTTTTTTATTCTCTTTCGGACGGTGATTTCAGCGCTTCTCGAAAAATCACGTACACGATTGTATACATAACGTGCTGAAACGACAATGTGATGCATAAAAAACTAATGGATTTTCTTTTTTTTAATTTTTTTATAAAAGGATCTTCCAGACGCATTGATTGTTCGGTTCAAAAGTAAGAAAATGTTGATTTTTCATATTATCTTGTCCGTTCAAAATATCAAACAAAGTGTGATAATATTGAAGGTTTCGTAAAAATAACGCGGCGGTGTAATATAATACAAGATTTACAGAGCTATCCTGGGAAACTACGTCTTAAGATTTACATTCTTTAGACTACCGGTTATTTGCAGAGAGGTAAACTACAGAGGCAACTACCAATTTCGCGTCAGAGGAGAAAGAGAGGGAGAGTAAACAAACCGTTAAAACGAGCTAAAAACGTTCCTCTAACAAGCTTTAAAACGTCCACCTATGAGACAGGCTGTTTGTATGTGTATAATGTATAAACGTAGCACAAGGGCAGTAAAGAATGTCCGAAACGCGTACACTGCTCTGTAGTTTTCACATCAACTATACGACGTACACAAACCAATGCGAGAAACTGAAAGACAGAGAGGTCCAAGTGTATATAGAGTAAAATAAGGAAAGAGGTTGAGAAGGATGAAACGAGAAACATAGTATAGAGGATGCAGTAAAGTTATCGAGGACCTGCATTATCGACCTTGAGCGGTGAATTATGTAAGGACATTGAGTGCCGCTGCCGTTTTCGCTGTTGGCAACGATTTCGACGTTCGCGCGGTATACCTATAATGCTGCTTTTTTATATGCATTTGTAAGTAAGACATGCGAGTATTGAACTAATTTTCATAACCGTTCTTGTATGTGATTCAATACTGTGTTACACATTGATAGCATTTTCTTGTTTATAGAATTAGTTTAATATTGTACACTATCCAGAAGAAAAACACCATGCCTAAATATTTATATCGTAGACTCAGTATCTCTATTAAAAAAAAAAAAGAAAAAAAAACTAATTTACATGCAAAACTACAAACTTTATCCAAGCTCTTTCTCATAATATATACATGCAATTCAACACGCTGAACAGCGTATACGAAATCCGTATCTCGTATCAAACTGCCGCTTGGCAGGTCGATGTGCCAAACTCTCTGTGTCTCGTTCCTCTCTGGTTTCATCGTCAGCTCTTCGTAGCGAGGGAAAAATAAAAATCCAAAACAACTACACAGAAGCATCAGCGCCATAATGTCCAAACGTATTTCAGTCGATAAAGCAAGCAGGCTTTGCCTAATATTCACTTTCAAGCTTCTGCATCTATATCTACGTATATAATATACCCACGTATATAGCTTAGTCTAGCAGGGTTCATGTATCTTCTGTCCTCGTTATACAGAACAGCCTTTTTTACAAAAAAAAAGTTGTAAGTACACAGATAACAAGGTGATAGTAGTAGTAGTAGTAGTAATAGTAGTAATAGTAATAGTGGTAGTAGTAGTAATAGTAGTAGTAGTAGTAGTAGTAATAGTAGTAGTGGCAGTAGTAGTAGTAATAGTAGTAGTAGTAGTAGTAATAGTGTCAGTAGTAATAGCAGTAATAGTAATAGTAGTAGTAGTAGTAGTAGTAGTGGCAGTAGTAATACAGTATAGACAAGATGCGAGAATAGCCGGATTATATCTAAAAAAAAATGCTCCTCTTCGCACGCGCGTAGTATACATTATATGTAATAAAAGCCAATATAATAATCTCTTCTCTTTCAAGGCGAATGATGACCTACCTGCTGCTCGACAGTGCGGTGCTCATGGCGGCGATAAACGACGCCCTGGCAGCATCGGGCCTGTGCAGAGGATCGGGCGAGGATACAGCGCGCGCTTGCTCGGCAAGCCTCAGTACCGGACTCGTCTTACCACCTCTCTCGATACAATCACAAGTCTTCGAGACCTCACGCCAGCTCGCCTGCCCTATACGCGGATTGCCATTCTTCTTAGGTGCCTCGGGCATCCTGAAGTTACCAGATTTATCCTCGCTCTTGGTAGAGCCAAGGAAACCGTTACGTTTGGGCGTCGTATCCGTGGTAGGCGAGCCAGCGAGAGACTTCGAGGATGTTTTACGTAGACGCGAGGTGAGCGGTGTCGAGGTGACCGAGCAAAAGCGCGCCCGTGGTACAATTAAGGATAATGGCGAGGGTGGTGATATTGGTAAATGGTCGTTGGAGGTGTCCATGATTTTTAGGTGGGGAGGTGTTATGTAGTAGTTGTTGTTCTTGCCAGATCCATTCGACATTGCCATGGTGGTGGTGGTGATACTGGTGGTATTGGTGGTGGTGGTGTTTTGGCTTTGGGAGGAGAGGGTCGGGAGACGCGGTGCCCAAACTGGCCAGGAAGGCGACCTACAAGAGAGCAAGAGAGACAACACATAGAGAGTCAGTTGATTGCGATGATCCTGCCACGCTGGTATAGTAGTCGTGGTGGTGGTTGTTGTTGTTGTTGTTATGTCATCTTGGCTCGTGTATGTTCCATTGATGTGGTTCTCTTTTTTTTTGTTTGTTAGATTGTGGTTGTACTTATCGGTATATAGTTGGTTAACAGGGCAACGTGTCCTCGCGGGGACGAGGACTATTCGGTTACGAGGTAGATGCGAGTGCATTGCTCAAGTTGGGAATTTTCAAGTTGTTTAATAGACATTGAGTGGTTAGTTATGATTATACAAATTTAGAAAAAAAACATGAAGTTAACGCTTGCATATAAATTATACACAAAAATTAAAGGCATTTTTATTAGAGGCATTTTTTTTTAAATTCAAGGTACAACGATGTAATTCCCAGAACGTAAATGATGCAGACGCTTATAGTTCGCTTAAAAATTATTAAAAATTTGAAAAAACATCTAGACATCTAAACATGACAACAGTAAACATTAACGCAATAAATATATAGAATATCATATCACGCTACGCCGTGACACACTCTAGATGCAACATCTATAGAAAAAAAGTTCTACACAATATATATAAAAGAAACTCATCAGGCAGTGTGTTTGTATATATATATTTCGTAAAAAAATATAGTTCGAAGCAGCATAATCAGTGCCAGTAAAAAAAGTGCAAAAAAAAATATATATATAAAAATAGAGAGACGCAGAAAGAGAAACCGCGTGTGTACTAATATAGAAAGCACTAGTTTCTTGAATAATAAAAAAAACAGTCAAAAAGTGTTTTATATATATATGTAGAAAAATCAACAGGTAAATAGTGCAGTAGTCGTTAGTCTCGCTGGAAAGAATTAAGATTGATGTCGTTAGAGAATGAAACATTAGTTTGGAAGGAGAATCGCCGACGTAGTAGAAAAGGATTAGTTAGTTCAACAAGTGATGATTTTCTTTTTTTTTTAGTATTCGAATGTCGGTTACAGAGGTATGCGCGTATGTAGGTATGTGTTATATATGTATATACAATGTCGTCTACGTCCGAATTTTAGGCACGTGAAAATCGTTTCGCGAACGCCTCAAAAGAATTACAAAAGATTCGAAGGATATAAGAAGTTTTTGTCTGTGAGTGTAGAGAACTTTACGGTTTCGTTTCATGTGCATATATGTACGTATGTATGTATATATGTACGTATATAGGAAACTCAATAGTGTGCGAGGGAGTATTAAAGTGAACGGAGAAAATCGCGCGGAAAGAGAACTGCCGTATCTGAGCTGCATATAAAACTGTAAGAAGATGTTGCTGTCTGTTTTATTTTCTCTGTTTTTTCTTTCTTTTTTTGACGAATGATGAATAAAAAAATCTATATTATATTACGATTTTAGTTCACTTTGACATTAACGACAAAAACATTTGCTACTTCAAAAAACTATAGTCAAAACATTTATCTCTATCGTCAAATCCTTATAACATTACATCTAGTCAAAAAATGGTAATTTACAACGTATGATGAGAAAATTAATCATTAGTTTGATGATGATGATGATTATGATATCCGCGCGTATAATCCTATATAAAGGTGTTCTTTTCATTCTCTTTAATAGAAACTTCACTTAAAATTCTTGAAAGTTGTTTTTACGATTTGAATTTTAAATCAAAGAAGAAGAATATTTCTCTGTACATTCGTACTTCCTATAAGTCAATAATACTGAATTTATACATGTTAAAACCTATCTTTTTCATAATTTCAAAAAATTTAACTTTAATCCTTTAATCCTTTATTTATTAACACCGTTCAACCAATCTTACAATAAATCAAAAACTACTTTTATCAACTTCATACCCACCATTCTCTAAAACCTTCTCAACATACCCCAAAGTTCCTCTAAAAAAAAGAACTCCAAGAGCACCAATACCCCTTTTATCACGACCGAACCCTAAATATATTATATATAATTCACAGGACAACCGTTTCCTGTCTCACTTCACCATCTCTTACCTGATGTGTCCACTATCGCCGCTGCTACTCTGCCGGCTATGTTGACTATGGCTATTCAACGAGCCATAACCCGAGCCTTTACTCAGTTGACTCGTGTTGCTGCTGTTACGCGAATGACCGGATTCGGTGTTGTGACCGACTTCACTGAGTGCCTCAACCGTCGGCAACGCCGTTGGTACGATTTCGCTCAACGTCAGGCCGTCGTATGATTCCGTACCGCTTAGGAGCTCTGCGAAAAAAAGAAAAGAAAAACACCAAGGATTTATTATCTAGGTCAGTGCAAATGTGAAGGCGAAGTTTATTAAACTTGGGATGATATGTTATATACGTATAGTTGGGCAATTTCGGTATTTTTGGGTGGTTTAGTGGTAGTGGTTTGCGTAGGTGGAAATTGAGACGGTAGTATTCTCGTACAGTATGTTTACCGGGTTATAAATAACAAGTGTCTATCGATGCGCACGTCTACGTGTGTGTATAACAGTTTGAAAATACACTTGTTAAGAGTTTGTGTTGTCGGATAGTAGCTCGAGATATTGGAAGAGAACTGCGGGAGTAACGAGATTTATCCGTCTAATTAATTGTGTCTAGAAAACAAATTCGCGCCTGGCATATTCTAAAAATAGTTCAACCGTCGGTTACTATCTCACGCGTATATATACGTAGACTAGCTTGTTTACGCTGAAAAGTTAAATCTCTTGGTCGCTGCGTACGCATGCACATACAACACAGTATAGTTCAATGCTCTAGAAACTCGAGGAGGAGATAGACACATATATATATGCTTAACCTTCTGGCTGCTACTGGCAACTGTAATTATTGTTTGCCATGCGCTATTGACACGTATATAATTTTCTATACGAGTATGTGCGTATAGAATAGTCAACTGATCGAAGTTAAATTTACGTTGGTTGCAGTATACTACTACGATGGTATACGTAAATGAAACTCTGCGGGTGTCGCGTGCGCGGTTTCCGTGTCCGATGTAAAATCGTCGTTACGCTATAATGACGATGATATTAGAGTATTTTATTATGAAATAACTAGCAAATTCGTCGGAGGTTACTTTGAATTTGATTTATTTTCTATTTCGAAACGTTTCACACTGGTAGGTATAGGTGGTGGTGATGTGTGCTCGCAAGGTTTGTAAATGTAGTTTGCTATTTATAGAGTTAATTATACTCGTGACTAAAATTACTTGGCTATCAAACGGTTAGCTGCTTTCCTTGAATAGATAAGCCCGGATTTATATATATATAAATATATCCTTAGCGGTTGAGAAGCGTTAATCGGCGCCATCAATCGATCGCGGGACATTCGAAATACACGAACTACTATAAACCGTTGCCCTATATTTCGCCTCGAAATCACATTCAAAATTTATCAACTCGCGGTCATTTCAGTCAAATCAAATCAAAGTTATATCTGTCACAGACCAAAATGATAATCTACTTCACGGATAACAATATCCATTTAACAACATAGCTCATTATTGATAAAACATAAATCTCCGTGAAACTTAACTTTATTTTATTCAATTTTTATATTTTTTCACAAATGCCAATAATAAAAACTAATCAATATAACGTCTTCACGTCATTTCTAATTTTCTAAATTTTTTATCTAGTAATTATTACTAATATTACCCTATTGCTGATTGAAGATCAACTAACAGCACAAAATCTAAATATCAACTCTGTTGACGTATCTCTTAACGATTTCAACAATAAAAGTAATTATTCTTTATCTTATGCGTCTTCACTCGTCCATATGTTTTTACAACTAACATAACAATTTTTTAAAAATTTTTTAACGCATTGAAGTCCTAATGAGAAAAGTAACACAAAACTCCCGTAACATTAGTAAATATATAATCAAACGTATAAAAAATAGTTCGTCCGATAAATCCGATTTTTCAATTCTCTAAATATTAAAGTTGTACTCACCAGAAGCGAAGAGGGGCGGCCTCTTCTTGGGAAGACTACCAAAGCCGCTGCTCGTGCTCGCTATGCTACCAGCGAGAGATCCCGTCGACACGTAATCCTCGCGGTTGCCACAACGCTCGGGCGTCACGACATCGTCGACTGTCTCTGTGGGCACGACGCCTGGCACGCCCGGCACTGTCAGTTGCGTTTGTTTCAGCGACGGAGAAGGTCTGCAAATGTTAATGGTTCGATTGTTAATAAATAAGTAGATATATGTATTTATAGGTGCGTCTTAGATGTTATCATTTTTTAGAAAAGTTAGGATGATTCAAACGCGTTTTTTTTTGTATTTCAGAAGTCTTGGTTAAATGGACTTAATTTAGATAATTCAAAGAGTAAGTAGTTGAAAATTGGACTGAAATTTTGTATAAAAAAGAAAACAGATATTTGAGTAAATAGATTTGTCAAAAAAAAGGTTACATACAATTTGTGTTGTGCTAATCTAAAAAAAATTGGAGAATTCGTATTTTTATTCTACACACTATATTTATGTATCCGTTCGTCCAATTACAGAAACCACTGAATTTTCAACTGTATGTATTTACGTATTCCAGTGTTCAACTAACACAGTGACTACAATTAAAATTTTAAGGTGTGTAGTTCAAGAGTTAAAAACTAGTTGTTTTTTTGTTTCTAAAAATTTGTACAATCTGGTCACCACTTGCATTTTCTTTACAAATCTGAATAGAAATTTGAAAGCGATTGTATACTGTAATGTATGTAATTTATAGACCATCTATATATAACATTCTTTTCAATCAAAATCCAAAGATATAATTATTTCTTGGAAGTAGGTTATTTACCAATTATCTTGAATATCAACGTCATTATAAAAATGTATATTTTGTATACGTCAAAGAGCTAAGTGGTAATTCTACTTATTTTTACGTAACAAGTACAAGGACATTCAGTTAATTATTTTAACGTCATATATATTTTTACCAAATATCTTGTGGTTTTCCATTTTATTTTATTACCCATTACTTTTAAACGCGATGTAAAACTGCTTGTATTAAAGATTATGTAAGAACAAGAATGCATTTTTTCTTCTTCTTTATCTGCATACAAAACACCCGAGAAAAATAAAAGCTCATCTGATACATTTAACGTTATTATAAGTGATAAAAAAAACTTAATTAATAGCCATCGACAATCATTACAACGTCACACAATTCCTATAGAAACGTTAACAAATGTCAACATCTACTATATACCCTAAAATATCCAAATAAAAAATAAGCATTTTATAAAAAAGAAACACTTACACTTTGAAGAGAATGTCACCGGACAGCATATTCATCTTGATGGCTACCCTGAGCATAGAGTTGTCCTGCCTGTGACGCGCGTCGTAACCCTCGAGTAGACAACGTCTTCGGCAGAGACCAGCTCCGGCGAATTCGGCGAGATTGAGGTCGCTGAAGCCGAGCTTCTGGAAGGACCGGCCTCCCTTCGATTCCTACCGACAACCGTTACAATGTTCAATCCACAAGTTGCAAGTGCTTGCACGATTAATTAAATTTAGCGTGAGTTTGCCGATGATTGGGAATGGAGGAGTTTCCAAGAGGATAAAGTTTGAAGCGAGTAAAGGAAGAAATAGAAGGGATAAGGTGGATTGAAGTCTTGTTAGGGGGTTTTAAATGGGGGGTAAGAGAGGTAGTAGTGGTAGTTGCAAGTTGGTAATGGGTTAGTGATTGGGTTAGTAGTTTAAGACGAGGTTACGGGATTTTATTGGTTAAAGGAACAGGCGATTTGCTAAATTTTCTATACAGAATAAGAGATCATTTAGTTTGATGAATGAACTTACCTTTCTTACTGATATCCTTAAAATACAGGGGTCTAGTACACCCGTCGATGCATTGGCACTCATTTTGCAAAGAAACTTGAACGAAGCGTTCCATCTCACTGTGTGTTCTTGGACTTCTTCCCTGTGAACAGAAACCATAATGATACGTTAGTTTACATTCGCTTATAATAAACACATTAGCAATACACATTAGCATCTCAAAGTGTTCTCACTATAATTCTCTTCTAAATCCACAATCTTTTACATAGCCGCAAATATGCCTACAACCAATCTCCTACCATTAAAATAACAGCCAACAATCTCAACATCTTCATCTAATCAAATAAAATTAAACCACGATTAATAATTTCAATAACGCGTAACATCGAATCATCAGCGTGTCCGACAACCATTCACAATTCTAATTCACCTCAGTAGTGCTAGCACAGCGTGTATGTGCAGTAAAGTCCCACATGAGCATGATAAAACATCGGCCAACATCTCGCGCGACGTAAACAGGGCTCGTAAAATTTTGGAAGTCGTCCAGCATTCGCTTGCTCGCACGTGACTTGCAACCGCGTGCAGTAGTAGTAGCTGGTAACGAGATCAGCTGGTTCGGGGGGTAATGCGTTTCCCCCGTAATCCCGTTCCGCGAGCGAGGTTTGCACGATTAAGCGCTTCTCGCGGATAAAGGCCAACTGTTGAGGATGTAGTATAAGCAGTAGAAACGTGTGAGGTGGTTTTGAGATGGGAGTGTGGAGTGGTTGGATATCATTTTTGGATGATGGTAAAGTAAGTTGGTTAGAGAAGATATGAGTATGAGAGAATTTTCGGTAGTTCTAAAGAGGTTTTTAGTGAAAGCTGTTTTTTTTTAAATGATTTATACGAGTTTTAAAATGAAGAGTTGGATTTTAAATGTTTCTATGATACGGTGCGACGTTCATCTCTAGAATTAACAAATCACTTATTAAAAGAACCAACTAAATCAGAGATTACACAGCTATATATATTCCGCTCAGTCCATTCTTCAATATCACTTTAAAAATAAACCCGCATATATACGACAAAACTACTGTTCCATAAAGACACATCACGGTTTACACACACGACATACCCAAAGTGTCATCTACTAATTGACCTCCGCGTTATACGAACGCACCCGTAAACCTCTCCGCAACAAAAAGCGAATCCGAACTACCACAACCACTATACTGCCACACGCTGTAAAAAAACCAAAGCAACGACCGGTGCTAAAAGCGAGTCGTCGAGACATCACGGAAAAGTGAAACACGCAGAGAACGCGAGACTGCATTACGTTGAGGATCTCGCTGCGCGCTGTTTCATCCAGTATATATCGCACTACCGCTATATACCGTCGCTGCTATTAATTACGCGGCGGCCCAGCGTAAAAATAGAAACTCGCGCGCCGCGTGCGAGAGTCAGAGGTAAAAGCGCGACTTTTATAACGTAGATAGTCGCGTGCATATATATATATATATATATATATATAAGTGAAAATTGCGGCCACACGTGTGTGTATATACGAGCGAACGTTTATAATTACTTCATTAGGTCGCAAGAGATCATGCCTAATTCGATGTATATATGTATATAGTCGTTGTGTATACTCTAGTTTGGTTCCCGCGCGTATGATGGGTGGTTTCTCTTTACCACGAGACGAGAGAAGGGAGCTGTGAAGTTTCTACTACGCTACTCTCTTTCCGATTGTGTAGTGAAGTGGATTATCATGACTGGCGCGAGTATCAAGTTTGCGAAGGGAAATTACGGGGTGAGAGTAGAATGTATGTGTACTAGTTTTAATGGAGTAGATGTATATCTGTGATCGTTGTATATGGAGAAGATTGGTTGTAAATAATTAATGAAGCTTATTTGTATCGATATATGTATACTTGCAAATGCATTCGTATTCTCTGCTCGATGATTAACCAATTATGAGCGATAACCGCCTCGGGTATATTTTTGCATTATAGAATCCATTAGCAATTTAATGCACTTCATCTTCTTTGCGTACTTTTCAATTATATATAAGTTAAAAGATTCGAGCCATCGTACTTTGCAAAAATTACCTCACATTATACCTCCACAATATCACCAAAGCCAATATATAACAACCACTACCATCATCCCAATCGGCATGTATTACTCCCGAAACCCGTGTGGGCGCGGCTAATCAAGCGACCGCTAATTCTCTCTCCCACTTCGCGCGATCCGGGTAACAATGTGGCGCATCATAGGCGCGCGGGCGGCCCTTAACCCAATTTCACCACCCACGGTGGACGAGAGAGAGAGAGCATCGAAAACGAAATTGACTTTCTCGAGCCGCCGCCGCCACGGCAGTCGACGACGACGTTTCCTAATTAATTTTCCTAGTCGTGGGTGGGGAGATATTGCATTTCTTATCGGTATACGGGAATTTGCGCGTCAGATCGTGCGGCTCGTTAAAGTTGTTAGCTGTGAGAAGGTATATATATACAGAGGTGTTGGGGAAGGTTTTTCTTTTATTAATTTTCCTTGGCGTTGACAGGTCATTTGCCACCTCGGTAATGATTTTTCGTTTCGTTTTTGTTGGAACGACGGTAGGTTGTTGGGAATAGTTCTTTCTTTAGTGCGATGTCGTAGACACGTGACAGGTGTACACGTTGCAAAAAAAAAGAAAATGATTGGGATGCGCTCTTATTTTGAAGAAGCGTGGATGGATTTTTCGTAGTAGTAGTATTAATATGGATCAGTCGATTTTCGTGTGTAGGTGAATGCAGTGCCTCTGGGATAAGAATAAATTAGAAAATTATAAAACGTGCTACATTACAGTAATGTACTGCATTACAAATATCGACAAATCCCATTCAAAAGTAATTTATCGACAACAACAATGATTTATTTATGAACGGAAACTTTGCCGACCCACAGAACTACTAACTGTGCGACTCGACAAATCACTTCGTCAAAAACAGAACAAACACCACCTACTTTCGCAACTTACCAAATACCGTACGCTTCATTGCAGACTTAAATTTCTTCAACGTAAAAAATAAAGAAAAAAAGATTATCGTTCCTCGCGGAAGTTCCCTGAAAAGTATGTTTATCCCAACGGAGAAATTCTCCTCCTTCTCTTGAGAACAACATCCTTCGCTGATGCGAACTGGAACGAAAACGAAAAATATATAACAAAAAGGGATCATCATCTCGCGCACGCGAGAGAGAGAAAATGGAAAAGTCTCTGGAGGGTGAAGTCCGAGAAACAAGCAGAAAAGATTGAAGATTCTGTGTGGTAGGTTCCCTATGCGCGAGCGTTACGTGGGCGTTGTAGCAGCAGCAGCAGAAGCGACGACAGGATGACGTTGGCGACGAAAATAATAAATTTACCGGGGGAGAAAGAAGAAGAACGAAGAAAAAGTGTATATACAATACTGCAAGAGTTTAAATTCGTCAAGGTCACGGTGCATGAAAGATTCTGCATGATATCGTATGGATGCAACGCTGGTATATTATAGTCTCAAGCGAATCATTTAACACAGTATATCAGAACAACGAGAGACGTTATATTAAAACATTTATTTCAGAATTTTCCCCAAGTTGACGCAGGATGTGAGCATATTTATTTTGCCACAGTTGTACAGATGACACACAAATAACTATATTTATATATTCAGATGAAAACGGTGCAGTTACTAATCCTCACATCTTAATATTTATTCCTTCTTCGAATCATCGTTCCTACGCACCACGCCCACTCTTCTGATATAAAAAATCACGTATACATCGCTGATCGTACACGTGCGCGTCATGTAGGGACAATTCCCACATCACGCATGAAAGAAAAATCGAGTTGTCCAAGGTCGCCTCTTCTACTTCTTCTTCTCCCCCCCCCTCCCTCTTGATCCCTGCACTCGAAAAAGTTCCCTTCTCATTCTTTTCCGCTCGTCTTTCCTGTGAAGAGGAAAGTGGAACGTTTTTGCTGATAAGACGCTTTTTTTCTTTCTTTCTTTCTTTCTTTATCTTGGAATGCTCCACAGCGCTATTCTTTCGATTTTGATCTCTTCGAACAGATGTGTGTACGCATGCGCACAGACCGGATACTAAACATCGAGAAGCTTATCTCTCTCTCTCTCGTCGTGTGTGTGCGTATGGGGTTAGAGTTTTACGAGTGACGTAATGACGGCTGATGGGTTAAATTGAATGAGGAACGTGAGGGATGGTGGCGCCAAGTGTAATGATAGGGAAAATTTATAATCGCAGAGAACGAGAGTTGAGAAGCTTGTGTTGTTTGGGGATTGCGAGTATGTATGTGTATGTATAAGCGTAAGGTGATAAATTCGAGGATAAAATAAAGTTATGGGTTCTCATTTACTTTGGCATTAAGTGCGCCACACGATGGAGAGAAAACAAGAAAACGATCGTTCTTCATTCAGTATAACAATTTTACTACTAGTGCTTTTAACGAATTTATTTTTCACATCAATAAAACGTATACTTAATAAATAAACCACTTTCTACATTTTTCCAATCACCATGTGGCATTGAAAATTTAATTATTCCAAGAGTACACACGTATCGTTGTTAAATAATCTCTCTTACGGAAGCATTATCAAAGTACCATTGCCGAGAAAGCTTGCAATATCGCATCATTAATCCATCCGACGAAACGACTGAAGATGAGGGGAAACACGGAATCACTGTGGTAATGAATACTAATCGAGTATCGATCGATTAGGGAAAAATATTTCCGAGATCGATGCATATTCCACGAACCAAATCATTCAACTCAAGCTCCACAATCTTTCCCTCTCGTAGCAAAAAGAGTTTCTTTATAACTTCTTAAGCAATACAAAGCACGTTTGCATAAACATACGAGGAAAAGCTGACAAATTCTAAGGAGGAGGCAACTAGAGCAAGGACGTCGGTTCTGTATATATACATGTACACGCTTTACTCTCGTTCTCTCGGAAGGAAGAAGAGCGGACGTGACGAGACATCGGCCGACGTGATTATACGCGGTAGTGAAACGATAAGCGGGTTATATACATGCGTGTGTGTTCGTCGAATACTCGCCCCCGCACGATGCTCTTCTACTTCCGACGTACGCGGTGTGTACACGCTGTGGATGCGTGAAAGTATATACGTATATGTAATGGGTATAGTTGAATCGATAATAAAAAAAAGAAGAATAAACTGTGATTTTTGTTATACGGTTTTTATATACTGTAATCTCTAATGTACCGGAGTTTCCTTTGTACAGTACACACCGAAACTTTGCTCATTATACGCGTGAAATCCTTAATCATCACGCAGCTACAGGCGGTTCGCGATATACTATATGTTCGCGGTGATGGTAATTAAACAGTGATAAATTAATATCACACGCGTGTATGCAGGTGGAAGAAACTATATATGTATGGAGAAGCGAAAATAAATATTCCTTTTCTGTACATCGTCGTCGTCGGTTCGTTCCATTTTCACGTCACTCTCTGTGGTGCTTCGTCCGTACGTGCCTAAAAACGCACTTTTCCCACCCACATCCCCAAAAGTTAAAGGCGAACGTTCACTACTGCAGCTCATCCCTATTTCTCTCTATTTTTTCCCTTTAAGGCAACACGAGGATAATAGTTTGACCCTTTCCGTTGATCCTTTACGAGCGACCCTATAAGCTTTTCTTTTTAAGAGATAGACGAGCTTGTATAGATTTTACGACGTGTAGGCTTGCGCGTGTGCTCGCGTAATTTTTACAGCCGAGAGTTAAATCGTACGAGCAGTGAAAGTTTGAGGTTCGTGGTCTGCTTCTTTTTTTGTTGCCTATAGTGGTGTGCGTCGTATATATATGTGAGAAATTATCTTACAGTAGCGAGAGTGAGTATAAAATGATGTTTAATTCCAGTAATGCGCGAAGGAGAGAGAGAGAGAGAGAGAGAGAGAAATAGAGATAAAATCCGGTTAATGTAGTACAGGGAGACAGAGAGATTTCATTTAAGCGGTAGCTGAGATTTTTCACGAGAGAAGATGAAGGAGAGAGAGAAAGAGAGACATTAGAAAGAGTAATCATAAGGCTGCTGCATTGTGTGAATGAACGAGCAGTGTTGGCGAGAATTGTACGCTTATATATAACGGTAGATTCTTTTCTCTTTTTCTTTCTTTCTTTCTTTCTTTTTCTCGCTAAAATTTTCTCCGGTGAATTATACATTTATATATGTATATATACGGGGAAAGTGTGTGTGTGTACACGCGTGAACTCTAAATGGCCTTTTCAATTATTCGAATGTCAAGGCGAGCGGAATAAAATTCAAATTTACGAGCGTTTATTTCGCACAATACACGTATGTATGTGTATGTGTTTATACTGTACATGAAATTAAAAGAAAAAAAAACCGTGTGTATATCATACATCATATCAGATTTAATTAAATTCATCAAGCTGATTGATTCGCGCTTGCGAATGACATTAATTAAAATATATAACAATAACCATGCGCGCTTGGCAACGCGTCCTGCGTAAAAATCATGTCCGTCAACGGATAAATATGCGCGCAAAGGTATATCGTTAATGACAAAAAAAAGCCCACGCGCAGTACAGGATCAAAGCGTTTGTGACTTAATATAAATTATAAAACATACTACCCAGCCATTCTCGTAATTATAATACACAGATATTTTACCCTTTATCCGATATCATCATCAACGTCATCGCACCTCGCAAGATATCCTGTAAAAAAGATAGGGGAAAAAAAATCACCTCGTGTCAAAGTGAGGACTAAAATAAAAAACATCCCACACACGTAATCTACGACGACGCGACGTTAGCTACGTATCTCCATTCATCGTTTCGAATTTAAAGCCACAAGAGCAAAGAAAAAAAAAGACACCTATACACAGAGAAAAACAAAAAAAAAGTAGCATAAGCGTTAGTATAGAAGCTCTGACGTCGTCGTCGTCGTCGTCGTGGAGTTTCCGGGTCGCTTGTTCTCGCTCGAAAGGAAAAGTTCCTGCTAGCACGCAAGGGGAAAACTATTGTCCCGACCTTCGTGCCAATTACACCCATGTGTAGTATGTGTCTTTCCGTCTGAAAATGCAGGTCTGGTTTATTCCTATGTGGAACGTGTGGAGGTTAAAATTTTCATATTCTATATGTGTGACTAGGATTATATTATATATCTATATATGTATGTGAAGGTTAATATTTGAAGGTAGGAGGATTCGAGGGTTGTCCGGTGGTAAAAGGTAGAATATAATTTCCGAGAGTATAGAGAAGAATGTATTATATAAGCTGGGTGCGAGCTGAAAAGCCCGGGAGTTTGCGTGGTGGTGAGAGTGTGCGGGTAGGAATTAATGAGATCGCGAGCTTTTATATAAAAGAGCGAAAATGAAGGTAAAAGTATATATATATTGTAGGAAGTTTTTACGTGTGGAGGTCCATTGTTTGGAAAATAAAGTTATTATTTTAGGCGATTATATATTCGAATGAATGCAGGAAAACCTGACGCTTATGACTATTATATATGAAAACCTTGGCTGCTACGAATTTCAGAACGCGCAGGTTGCAGTTTATCATAAAATTACAAAGAGGTAATAATAACGATGAATAGACTTAACATTGTCATATTTTAATGATTGAAAAAAAGAAACAAACGCGTTTCTTTGCACACCTTTATTCTCGCACTTACGTACATCATCATCATACTCATAATTAACAATACAATTTTCCTCGTTGAAAGCACTTGCGCAACTATATATACACACACACTGCAACAATTTCCCAACTACCCCCTATTAACATTTTCCTCGTCGCGTCTACATTCTCACTCGTTATCAGTAAAACGTTCGCGCGTGCATGCGCACACACGTGATGATAGACGACAGTGTCGCAAACGCGCATAACTTTCAAACATATATACATATACATATATACATATATATATATACTCTTTATCAGAGTGCATGGCACCTACATTCATATAATACATACGTACCTTGCGCATTATATGTGTACTTCCTGAGAGACGACGAGAGAGAGGGAGAGAGAGAGAAGACAACGGAACGCCTCGCAGTGCGCATAAAAGGAAGCTCGTTAAGCTGCCGAGCGTCGCAATAAATTCGCATTGCCACGTGTATGTACGTATTTCGGAATCCGTCGAAATCCTACTTGACGCATGCGTGCGTGCGTGTATATATATATATATATATACACACACACACACACACACACACACACGTGTGTTAAATGGTTCGCCATATTTTACAAGTTTGACAGTTTACAACAGCGAAGTGATTTACGAATAGCACTACTTTTTTTGTTCTCTTTTTCTGTTCGAACAATAAGTCGCGAGTTAAAAGCGAGAGACGCAAATTGTAGAATACCGCGCGCGTGCGTTATTCTACTATATATCATCATAAGCTGACGACAGTTTTAGAAGGAGGAAAAAAAAAGGTGGTACACTTTGCATGATAATCCTATTCAGTATAGTCGGATAATTCACGCACGCGCGTACCTTGAATCCCAATTTTCCAGCAACGAGAGTAAGCGTGGTTTAGAGCAAGGTGAAAATTTTCGTTGTTCGCGCAAGGACTGTACCTAAAGCGGTGGTACAGATAGCCTTGACTCGATTTTCATGTCGCTACGTGATACCACGCCTTCGTCGCTTAATCAGGTATTATTCCATCGGGAATAATGTTTGGATAGAGAGGACGCGCGTGTGACGATAGAGCGTTGGGGCGATTTTGCGACGTAATTGGGAGAATTCGTATATAGTGCGAGGTGTACAAGGGTAGCAATGATGTTAATTAATGAATCTTGTAATTTATGGCGTTTGAATGTTGTACGGTGATGCAGGTGAAGGATGTTGTAGATGGTTATGTGTCATATCTTAAAATGTTTTGTTTTGGGAGGATAGAGTTTGTAATGTTAAATAAGATTAATTGTGTTGTTCGTGGTTTAGGGAAGATTTTGTAAAATTGACTTTTTTCAAATTTTCAAGGATTCAATTCCAAAAGCAATCGTGGAATTTAATTGTAACTGAACTTTTTACACGTGTCAAATTGCTGTGAGAAAAAGTTTTTTGAAATGAAGTAAAACTTTTTTTTCATATCGGTGAATAATTGTAAATGTATACGAAAATTTATGACCCATAGATAAAATGTAAATCATTCTGGTTGAAAATTATCGAAGAATTCTTTTTGTAAAAAGAAACGATTTAACAGATTTTTAAATATCCTTACTGAGACGCGTACATTTTAGACCTTTAGAAACGCCTTTCAAATATTTTACTATGAAAAGCACCTCAATATATTTCAGAACTCCTTTTTTTTTGCTTGCAGCATATCCAGGTGCCCTTAACAGGTAATAAATCTTTATTATAAAATATTGATTAAACGTTCTGAATAGCCTTCATAAAAGCTGTCGTAAATTACATACACTAAAACTCAAATGCTGACGATAAAGTAACCAACGGTTTTTCCAGTAATTTGTAAAAATCTTCTTTTTTTTTCTTATTGATTTTTTCATAAACTCATGAATGATCTTCTACGATAATTTAACCGACAATAAATGTAATATTTTGAAAACATTCTATAATTAAAAAATTTATAAAGTCAATATTTTTTCTTTATACGTTGGTCGAAAGTACGTGTTTCCCGCATCGCAATCGATGCGGAAAGCTTAAGATTCTTGCATC
>JAYJLV010055818.1:0-18650 GCA_036873485.1 Torymus texanus
GTGTGTGTGTGTGTGTGTGTGTGTGTGTGTGTGTGTGTGTGTGTGTGTGTGTGTGTGTGTGTGTGTGTAGGGGTAGAATTCTCAATTTTATTTGTTTTTAAAACCAAAAATAATGTAATATTTGATAAAAAAATATGCCAAAACTTCATTTATTTCAACAAATTCAATAACATGTATATTTTCGTCACAAAAATACAAGAAAAAATTAACCGTAGAGAATTTAAATCAAATAATTACCTAAACTAAAGTAACGATAGCTACGCTGGTAGAAATTTGCCTTTAAAAACTATCATAAATTTAATAAATGATATATTCTGTATTAATGATTTAATAAATATTTAATTGTGTACTGATTAAATGTAAAGAAGAGCGATAGTGAGAATTAATCGAGAATAAATCTTTTGAAATCAAGAACAGCTAAAAAGCACACAAACAATACGGCGGGCATCACTGGCACTCGTTGAGTATCTTTTACGTGTTTCGGTAGAGCTCATCCCCACTTTTATCAATATCTGATCTCATGTTTGTTTTTCTCTACAATGGTTGTATACAGTTTCATAAAAGACTGTTTATTTACTTGTCAACAAAGAATGATAAACGTACAAACATGAGAACAGATCGTTTAACAATTAAAAAGGATATTAACACATTGTATTGGCCGAGAGACGTAGCTGCACAGCTACTAAGAATTTTTAAATGCCAGATTGCAGGAAAGTGATACTTGTACAGGAATTTTAGAAAAGAAAATAATTTCAAAATGAATAATAAATGTAAGCTTGTCATCCAAATTAAAATTAAAATTATTGATTCATATTCTACTGTATTTAATAGTAGTAAAAAAATTATGTTTATGTAAAAAGTCATTCAATTAAAATCATTAAAAAATCAGTTTTTATTTTCAATCGTACGTGAATAGCCTCTTAATTATCAATAAAACGAGATTTTTTGAATAAGAGCAATAGATTCTTTATAATTACAGTTGACAAAACAAACAGTTCTATAAATCGAATAATAGTATTTATTTTAAAGCTTATTTTAAATCCTGTACTTATAGATACTAATATATATAAATTTATCACTGCATGTAATCATCAATAAATAAATATTATATAGGCAGTAATAAATTTGTTTAAATCAGTTATATATTAACTGTACATTTTAAATGTCTAGTTTTTCTATCAGTATAACGAACATATTATTAATAATATGTTACTAAACATAATATGTTGCTAAACTATTATATTAATTTAGCAAACATGTTTAGGCTGTAGCTATAGGTATTGATTTAAAAATAAATCGGTATTTTTGTTAAATGTGTGATTTATTTATTCATAGTAAGTATTTCTTTCTGATCATTATTTTTACTATTAACTTATTATCATCGGAGTTTTGAAAAATCTAAAATTTCGAATTTTCTTTTCACGTTGCCAACTCAAATTTTGATAAAATAAATACGTTACAAATAGAACCTTTTTCAGAGCTCCTGGAAATAAAATACTATTTTCCAAACCTAATGAGTTCAATTCAATTCATTTTTCTACAATTATAGTTTACAATATAAACGGTTGGATACATAGTGAGCGAACCGTCGCGTCGGAGCAGCGATCACCGAATAAGACCGTGCTGGCGGCCCGCCCACGTGACTAATAACATCCGTGACGTTTTCCAGATCGGATTTTCAACTTGCTTATCTCATAATTAGGCTAATTCAAAAGTAGTTCGTTCCTCATGTGCAATGTTCTGTATATTGTTCCACTATTTCAATTTTTGAATAAAAATTAATGTTTTATATCAAACGTGTATACAGTTTGGCGAGGCGTATCAGGTTGCATCTAGCGGCATGAAATCCACTCTGAGAAAAGGCGCGTAAAGACATCGGTAGCTCAGCGACCAGAGCACCAGTCGCAAAAATGAAAAATCCGTGGTTCGATTCCCCGCCGAGTCACGCCATGCCGTTTTTTTTATCGATCCATTTTATTTATGCGATTAAAAATATTCCGAGTCGAAAGTCCGAGGCCTTAGATGCCTGAGTTACCGCAGCTCTTTTCAATTGATATTAATCATTAATATTTATAATCTAAAACTCATAAAACTTTCTCAGCTAAATAATCCCAAGCAAGTTCAAGAAAATTAATCAAGTGCATTAAAACGCTGAAATTTGCGAATAACCAGAATTATTAAAAGATTTTAAATACTTGATTTCGTAAAATGGAAATTGCTACATAAGGTAATTTTTCTTCTGGAACTTGATCCCTATAAAAAGGGACGTTTATATATGTACGCATAATACTGTTCTGATTAATATTTTCCTTCTCTCTCGCTCACTCGCTCGGCCGCGTTCTCCTTTTTTCGTTATCAATCTTTTCACATGAATATTTAACCAGCGCTCGGTAATGAATATTTCATTCCGGGGGAGTTTTAATGCCGAAGGGCCGCCGCAGCTCTCGTGCGCCCACGCGCGCGTACCCACCCGGACCCAAGATGGCTTTGAACTTTAAATGACTCTTTTGTAAGCAAAACTGACGCAGTAAGGATTAATTCCCGGAATCGAATCCCTGTAGTTCTTTAAACAGATTTCACGGCTCGGCGTCTTTGCCCCCTACCCTTTTGCCTTCGCCGCGACTTTGCTGCCTTCTCTCGTTTTTCTTCCTCTCTCTCTTTCTCGCTCTCTCTCTCTCTCTCTCTCACTTCTTTTTCTCTCACAAGCGTACCGCACGTTCGGTTTTCAGTCGGTCTCGCGCGCGCGCGCACTTAAATTACCAACTGAAAAACTTTATTGCAGGCTTTATTTCAATTGAGTTTCGCTTCGAGAATTTATTCCCCGATTATACGCGTGCGCCAGTTGTGAGGCAGGAACAAACGCTTGCGCGAGTTACAGAGGCAAAAAATTGAAATTTTAAAATAAAGCTGACCTAAGTCGCATGATTCTGCGAATTATAATTGTAAAGTTTTGCAAGCGCATTGAATGTATTCCTTATTCTAAAACGGATAAATTGTGCTACTAAATTTTTCGCTTTGACTACTTTAGTTCAGGTTGAACGTGAATATCACATTGAGCTTGAAACGGCATTGTGCGTTATTTCATAATTGGATCAAAAGTTTATAATAGTGGTAACCTTTCCATTTCTCGATGAATTCCCCGCCCAAAATAAATCCAATGATAACCGTAAACAATGAAATATCAAAATTATGTGTTGCATTCCAATACAAAAACTGCTGCCAATTTATTGGCTCGTGGCTTCCTCAAATTTAATTTGCTAATTCCTTTAATTAATTATAATTTCGCTTGAAATCTCGCTTTTATAATGATTGAAAACTTGTTGTAATACTGCAGGAAAAACGATCATACAGGCAGCAACGACGAGAAAATTCAATTGACAATTGCAGTAATTTTTTAATAATACAAAGTACTATAAAAGAATAATTATTTATTCATTTAGACGTGTCCTATTACGTACTTTTATTACTTTAAGATTTTAACGTCTAAACGGTAATAAAAAACCCATTGGTATTTTTCCAGAGATTTAAATAATGTTTCCATTTAGATAATAATTTTGTCGCATTCCATGAATCGCTATTTGGGTGCATGCCGTTTTAAAACAATAAATTTGCCTTGCACAATTCGGAAATAATTGTTTTCATTCATTGTACTAAAATGCATAAACTGAAAATACTTTACAAACGTCAAATCAATGATCAATATACATATACTAGAAAATTGATATCTGCTTTCGGTCAACATTAGCCTACGAAACATGTATTTTGAACTCGAAACAGTGTCCGCCACTTATGAAAAGTGGTGCGATTTGACTTTTGCCTAACTGCACGCATACTCTGCCCGGCAATTTTCACTCCAATTACCCTTCAAATGCCGTAAAGAAAGCCAACTTCACGATCGCACAGCCCAGTGAAACTGCTTTGCGAAACGCTTTACGAGCTTCCATATACATACGCGGCAACGCATGCGGAAAAAGGTATATAATGCATAATGCGCATCTCGAGTCGATAAATCACAAAAGAGCGCGAGCAGAGCTTTAATTAACCAGAAATAAAATCTGCAGCGCGCGTAGAACCGTATAATTATAATTAATAACAGTCGTTATCCAAGTTATTCTCCACCTAGAGTCAGTCAAAACTTGAACGTACAACCGGTTATTTGCTCGCAAGATATAGAAGAGAGACAGAGAGGGGAGGTGAGGAAGAGAGAATTATATTCAACAGTCGCTCTTTGGCAAAGCCGCGTTTCGCGCAAGTTCGAGTTTTGTCTAGACTATTACTACTACCGCTACCATAAACGCCTTGGCGATGATTGGACAAACTCTTGCCGCGGGGATTTAATCACCCCCGGCCACTATAGCGGCGAGCTTTTCTCTTCGCTATATAGATCCTCCTGCCAACACGCTTATAACTACGTATATACGCGCATGCGCGTGTGTATACATTCGAGGTCGAATAGATCTCACATGTATACACATCATGCATGTGCGCAGAAGCGTCAGAGCGGAATCTTTAAACCAATATTACCGGTTAGTTACCGGGTCAGAGGGACAACAAACTGAGGTGATTCCACGGAATTTCGATCCGATAGCGGTATACAACGTTGAGTGACTCGGTGTGAAAGTGCAAGAGAGAGAGAGAGAGAGAGAGAGAGAAAAATCCCATACATATTGTTATGGACCAAGCGAACGCGTAGGATTACGCTATATAGAGCTCGGAGCTGGGCGCAAATTGAACGCTGATGAAATGAGTTGCCGATACGCGCTCAGTGCCGGAGATGAAGCGGCGTACCCGCGCGCAACGCTGGAAAAGCGGATATAGTATATATATGTATATAGGATGAAGGACGTTATCGGCTAGTATAGGCTATTCGTATGGTATGGAGTTTTATGGAAAATTTTGAGACTTGACTGTTCTGGTTAGAAACTCTTCTCGTTCAATATAAACTTTTAAAAACTAACCAAGTTGCTTTACAGATTTTATTCGAGATTTTTTAAACTATTTTTTATAAAAAATGGTCGATATCGTGAACTAATCAATTGCTGCAGCGCACACCTTAACAAAATTCTCAGCATGTGTACGCTGCAGCTACTGATTGAGGTTTAAATGCCATTTATTAGTGCGTTTAAATTTTCATTTGAACTTTTGACATAATGGTAGATAGTTCCAAGAGGAAGGGAAACTATGTCTTGGTTTTGCATAATTGATTCTATTTATTTACTTTCAAATATTTTTCTACCATCGAATTGTGTCATTGACTCAGACGATAAAAATTGAGTATGACACCCGGTTAATAGAGTCAATAGAAATTCAAAATCTATCAAGCATGTTATTTATAGTTATCTTAATCAGCTCGACCGAACTTTGGAAATGTAGGTTATTAGTAAGGATTGAAAAAGAACAAAGGAAATGATTACTATCCTATGAAATCACGATTTTTCAATTTTTCATGTTAAATTTCGCAATCATTATTTATTATTTACAACTTTTTATTCACTTCTTCGAACTGACTTTGTTTTCATTTTACTCGTCTATAGAAATATACTCATCAATGAGTGTACTTTTTGGGAGTACGTAAAAGCTATAAGTAATTGCTAGATTTCGCCCTTATTTAACAATATTTTATATCTGTATACTGTTACGTATGCATAAAATGCTTGACTTTATGGTTCATCGGATTACATTTATCACTGATACAAAAAATCATTTGCCCCAAAGTCGACGGCTTAACTGTTAATGACTGTGAATTTGAATTGGAGTAGTCCAGTACAGAGACACCACTCGAGTATTAATTGTTAATTAGTATACAGTCTCCGATAAAATCGCCTTTACCCCTTTAACAGATATTCAGTTAAAAAAATTAATACTGTATTTGACGTGCGTTTATACAAAAAATATAAATTATTGATTATCAAATATTTTCATTTCAGGTTACAGTAAGTATAGTTTTTGTTAAATTTTCAATTTATAAGCTCGCGGATAAACACTCAATTATTTTCTCTATGATTCTTTCACCCAATAAATTACTCCCAAGTTATATTGTTTTTAATTAAAAAATCTTGAGCTTGTACACGGTACTAGTTATTTAACTGGTTCAATGTTGAAAAAATACGTTTTTATTAAATTTTGATACTCACGCAATATTCACGTACCCAACATTCACATATAAAATCTTATTTATTCGAAAAAATTTTGAAATTTCTATTGAAAATACACTTCGGTATCCACTTTCAATTTTTGTAATCTGCAATAGAGTTATATAATACTTTATTCAAAAGTTGGAATAAAATATAACGGATTATGCAAAGAATAGACATTGAATGTATGTGAGGCAATAATATCGAACACAAACCTTATCTGCCATTAAATAAAGAATTAAAACTTTTAAAGTAAAAGTAATTCACGTAGTGGATTTAATGTTTTGAGAAGTATAATTACTTAGGTAAGTTACAAAAATACTACATTAAAACGTTAAGCTTAAAGTACTTTAGAAATTAAATAGCTAAACCTTAAAGCATCTATTTTTTGTAAGTTTTGAATTTTTATCCGACTTCATCTTGATTACAACTTTTAGACTTTATATACCGTTATGATCTGTGCTGCCTCTTCTTATTTTGCATATTCATACGAATCGATCAGTTTTTATTATAATTTTCACAACAAGATAAGTAGATTTTGTAAAAATTTTTCTTCTGATGAAAAATATTCACAGTTACAGTAGGAGAGAATGGGAATATGCTGGCCGGTAACTAATTTCGGTCATCCATTTAGCAACAAATCCACACATTTTAAGCTCTTAATTATAATTGAATATTAATGATGACTATATTGTATTATTTCTAATGATTTGAAATATTATATCAATGTGAATTTATTTATTGTACGCAACAGTAGTTTTGATGTTCATTTCTAATAAGGAATTCTGATATAATTTAAATTTATAGTTCATATGTCAGAGCTATTCAAATTTTCAATTGTTTGCCTAAACAAAATCCAAACTTTAAAATTTTGGATATGTCAAAAGAAGTACAACAAAAATAAAATAAAGCAATGGATAAGCACACTCATTTTTTAAAATATTTTACATTTTATTTTAAAATAACACCACCTTCAAAGTATGGAATGGTGCAAATAAAAATAAAAATAAAAATATTATATTTTAGTTACTATGCCCAATACTCAACCCAGACCTATGTTCAGGTAGCTAGTCTACCTCTATAGGATGTTAATAACATGTATTACTTTGTATTACTCTGGTAAAATACTTGAATAAATATATATTTGGAGTAATACCGATCATTTTTATTCATACTTATAGTGAGAATTACAGGAGTGTTCTTGGATATATAACAACCTATTATCCTAATATATGCAATAACAAATGTACATAGTCATTATTGTGTATCAAAACAGCTCATTTACACTTTATTGTATGGCCACTCATCCGGTAGTGAGGTAATATCTTTTTTACTCTTGGATTACTTATTCTGTTGGTAATATGGTTCAAAGTATACAACCTAGATGAACTACGTATTTCGGTGAAAAATTAAAAAAAATATAACTAGAATGTCTTATCTTGCATCATTAATAAAATTGAATGGATTGTGTACACATATAAATTCTTACTATATAATAAAATCTTGCGTACATCTTACTCGAATTAAAAATGTACATGGTCTCGCTAAGGTAATCGTCAACACCTCATTTCCTGTTACATATATAGGATAAATCCATCAATACAATCATCATACGTATATAAATTTGTAAAATTTTTACTGATTTTTGTTCAACAATATTTTATTTAAATAAGTTTTTCTTCACATTAAATCGATAATAAAGTTTCAAATTCAGTAATCAATTCAAATTTTACGTAAACTAAAGACATATTAAATATGGTAAGTGATTCATGTCGAACTTCAACGTCGTTTTTTTTATTCATTAACGTAAGCAAATCAATTTTCGCCTTTCAATTTCTCTTTGATATTTTTTAAAATAAAGTCTTCGTTAAAAATGTTGTACGTAACAAAATTAAAACACAAATTTTGTTATGAAAACCTAAATACACCTTTTCTTTTACTTAATAAAATAAACAGTTTTATAGCTAGTTTATATGTTTGAGAATGCGGGAAATTGGTTTCTCTAATTTTAAATACTACTGCACGGAGAAAAATGTTGAGGAAAAATTAGTCTATTAAAATTTACTATACTCCATAGAAACGGAGGGACAGACTTGAAATATACCAAATTTTATAGCTTTCGTCACGAATTTTTACTATACTCGAAAGTAAAGTAAAAATTCATATTTAAAAAAAAATTTCGATCTACTACTTTACCAACTTCACCATTCATATACATACTAACAAGGAGAGTGCATAACCTTGGGGTCACGGATTTGAACCAAATTGAAAGATCGTGTTTTAGAGCAAAAAATATTGAACCCCTGTTCCAGGATGTATTCTCATATATAGGCCCCTCTACCCGAGATATGTGCTATATTATATTAAAAATTCGTTTTTTGTTGAAAAATGATGTCTCTTCTATTGTACGTATGTAACTCTGCAAGTATTCCCATTACGAAAAATTTTTTTCACTCATTTTTGTAATGGGAATACTTGCAGAGATACATACAATAGAAGAGACATCATTTTTCAACAAAAACGCATTTTTAAGATAACATGGCTGATATCTTGGGTAGAGGGTCCTATGAGAATAAATCCCGGAACAGGGGTTCAATATTTTTAGCTCTAAAACATGATCTTTCAATTTGGTACAAATCCGTGACCCAAAGGTTATGCACTCTCCTTGTAAGCTAAATTAAATAAGAAATAATATTTTAATTTTTCGAAAAGACGAAAGAGACCCCGAGTGGATTCGACGAACCCCAGCCTGCTGATCCGGAAGTCGCAGTCTTACCGCTACGCCACGATCTTTCGACTCGTCTACATATGCTACACTTTGCCTCTTCCCATAAGAAAAACATTGAATTCAAATAAATTTATTAGCCATATTTGTTCGAAAATAATGCTCTGGATGAGTTTTTGGTATAAAAAAATAGTTGTAAAAACATATAATTTATAATATCCTGATTAGTTTTGAAGAAGGAAGTGATAATAAATACATCTCTTTTGAGGTTATCGCCGAAAACAACATTAGCAGATGACTCAGCTAATTTTTACTATGTTGGTTCGTAAAAATTGCTACCTCTTCTATCAAGATCAGATTTCGAAATTTTACTATACTACAGAGTAAAATGTATGTATACAATCTTATAAAAATGTTACAAAATATACACTAAAAATTACTTTATAATATATTAATTTTTCAAAATGAAAATTTTAACTACACTACTGTAGTAAATTTTATAACCAGAAATATTAATTTTTCTTAGCGTTCATATTACTTATTACTAAAGATAAATTAAATAACTTCAGAATGTGAGTCTATCCCCCTCAACTAGAGAGTATAGTAATTATTCATCGAACATTTTTTCTTCGTGTATATGAATCGATTGATGATGTTTTCTAAAACTAGAATACAAATAAACTCATGCTTGTAGTTATATTTATGACAAAAGTGCATTTTTGTTATCTTACGATAATTGAACTACAAATCAACCAATCTTCCAGGCAATTTATTTTTTGTATCTTCGAATTTAAGGCAAAAAAACCTGTTCATAAAGTTAGCGGAAAGTTATTTGTGAATAAAGTTTTTCAATTTTTTTTTTACAATTACCTTTTATAGAGTAACTTGTAAATGATATAAACTATTCACGTGCATATTTCTTCGCCACAAACAAAATAACAATTTTTAAATTATGACCTTATATAGGAATTTATTTACGTCAAATTATTAAAATATAAATTAGTTATCTGATTAAAATGAGTACAAAAATAATATAGAAATATTAGTGTACTCTTCAAAATAGGTAGTTCTGATTATTAGATTTATTTTTGAAAATAAATTAAATGGTGTCATTAAAATCTTTCATACAAATATTATAGTCGCTTCGGCTTGAAAAATGGAATTTTTAAGATGCTAAGTGTTAATGAATTTTGAGCAATTTATTTATTGATTATTTCCTTAAAAGTTAATCTGTCTTTTTTGGTAATTTAATTAATATAAGCATCTACGTTAAATAAATAGGATAAGAAATTTTGTAACAAAATGATTTTATAATTAAGGTGCTATTATAAATTGTTATAAATTATTTTCTACTATATTTAAGTAAAATAAATTACGTTGATATTAATGGATAAAGTTTGTAACGTTGGAGTACAACGGAATTACAGTAAATTGGTTTTATTCAACAGTATATTAATGAATGTAAATTTAATCTTTTGCAGTAAAAAAAATGATGGCAAAGATATTAGGTAAAATTTCCATTACTAAATATAGCTTGAATTCATTGTAAAAAATTATTTTCTTGCATTCCAACGATGGACACTTCATGCCCACTTATATTGTTATTGTAAATAATTATTTGATACAATTGTATTCAAATAACACGATGAAAAAAGACTTCGAAAAGCTTTAAGATAACATTTAACAATCAGAAATGGAGTATACTTAAGTCTTGTACAAATAATATGATACGAAAGTTTTGTTAGCTAACGTAGATTTCAGCACACACTCATAGATGCGAGACCGGCAAAAGTAAATCCAATACTGAATAATCTTACGATTTTTATCATCAATTCAACTTCATAATCCATTTGAATCACTCTCTCTCTCTCTCTTGCCTCTAGACGCCAGCAATCGACTTAACAGATTCCTATCGTGGGCCAATCTCGCAAATAAAACGTGCGATAATCGGCCGAAGTGGCAAAACGTCAATTGCATAAATTACCGAGATCTTTTCCGGGGCCAATAAGCACGTAACTGTCCGATGAGAGGCCGATGCCATGCTGCATAAACACAACCGGTTTGCCTGGCGCCTTTGGTTTCTTCGGAGTGCCACTTATCCGGTGTAATCGCAGAATGTACCCATCGTCCGTCTCCACAATGTGTTCTTCAGCTGTGTAGCCGTGACGCGAGACCAAGCCGACCTGCAAAGGGAAGAGAAGATAAAAGAAGAAGGGCCCGCAATCAATTTAATGGTCGAAGGCATTGTATAGCAGTACTAGCACTTATTTTAATTTTGCTAAGAAACGGTTCTTAAGGAGAGCGGGAAACATGTTTTACACTGCCGTGAACTGGTTTGTTTACGATATTCAAAAATGCGCGAACCTTCGACGTGCGTATGAAGATAATGGTTGTGATTGCGTGAAATCTATAAAGTAGGTCTTTTTTTAAAATAATTTTATTGCTGCATGTTGGCGTTTGATATCTGTTCGTATAAGGTTATTCAACTTTGTGTAATTGCGATCCAGGAATAAAAAAATAAATAGTGTGACGTGAAAATGTTATTCTAAAGCAAAAGGTACGTCAAAATAATATTTGATTGTGGCTCTGACGGCCATGCTGATCAAAAGTTGTGAGTAAGGTGTAAACAATTCCAAAACAACAAATAAATTAATATGTCGACGTTTCGAACTTTTATTCTAAGTTTCTCTTCAGGACTCTAATAAATTAACATACAATTTTATAAAAAATATATTAGAACTACAAAACTCTAACATTTCAAATTTAATTTACGTTACAAGAATTATTAAATAAACAAATTAGGTGATCGTGTAAGATGTTCGGCCACTACCAGCAGTCAAGTGAAATTAAAGTATCATTTTAATGAATTAATTTAAAATGATTTTAATAAAATTTGATGTTAATTTATTAGAGTCTTGAAGAGGAACTTAGAATAAAAATTCGAAACGTCGACATATTAATTTATTTGTTGTTTTCGAGTTATTTACACCTTCCTCACAACATTTGGACAGCATGACCGTCAGAGCCATAATCAGATATTAGAATATGAAGCAATCGTTGGAGTCAATATATTAAAGTAAGTCAAAATAATTTCAAGAGAAACTTTTCAATTTAACTTCGTAACTTGATTTGAATTATAGTCGTCGCACTACAATATAGATACTTTTTTTAAATAATAAATATTGAATAACTTTCTTCTATGCTTTTTATTTATACAATATTGAAAATATTTGTACTAATTTAATTATTTTGCTGACTAATGACAAAAATAACAGATTAGAACGACGGAGATGAAGCTAATATTTTCATAACTTATTTTGAAAACACTTTCATTCACCTGTGGCTGAATCTTATTATTATTCAGTGATTGGTAAATAAAAGTATTTAAAAAATTATTTTTATTTTTAAAATCTATAACCACTTGCAAAACCCTTTAAAAATAATAAATTGAAAAAAATATATAATCTATGTGAAAATCTAACAATCCAAAAATGAAAGAAAAAAAATTACAATGTAAACGGCAAACCGGCTTAACCGAAATCACACAGTTGCAAACTCAGCGATACGTATAGCATTCCAGTTGGTGATAAGTGTTAAATAATACTTATATAAAGCCAACAAGACCTCAGTCATCATCGACGAAACAGAACCTGTTTCGGCTCACGGTCTATCGCGCGCGAATGTATATGAACGACTAAAATTTTCCAAAAAACCGTCTGGCGTCACACAAAACTTTCGGCGATCGCGCAACGCGAATAAATCCTGAAGAAACGCAGGAGAAAGGATACAGACATGCGTTTACATACATACAAATAAATATATATTATACATATTCATAAACTCATAATAATCATGCGAATTCTGAATAATGTACTTACAAAGTCGAGTATGGGATACTGGTTGGGTTCGACCTTCTGATCGAGGCTTCTCACATGGACGACTTCCTTGTTCAGCGGTACAACTTCGGCGATGAGTGGCAAGAGGTAACGCCAGAGTATCGCGAATGCCGGGAACACAAAAAACTTAAGGATCGCTGAATTAATAGACACCATGGTTCTTGTATCGTCGTGTATGTATCTCGTTCAATTGACTACGTGTGCGTGTGCTCTGGATTTCCTTCTCTCTTCATATAAGCACATATGCACGTATATGCACACCCACAGACACGTGCAGAGACGACACGACCGGTAAAATTCGACGTGCCGCACCGTTATGACGGATCACCGGCGCACGCAGGTCCCTATATATGTCGAACTCGCTCAATTGTGGTTCAACGAGGCAAAGAACACACAGTAAGAAAAAAAAAGAGGAAGAAGAGAGTGTGAGAACAAGAGAGTGAGAGAGAGAGAAAGAGAGAGAGAGAGAGAAAGAGAGTCAGACACGAAAAGCGCGAAACGTGTGCAACACACACTGACACATCGTACAGTTGTATGAGGCGCTAGCGTGCTCCTAGGAAGCTTTCTCTCTCTCTCTCTCTCTCTCTCTCTCTCTCTCTCTCTCTCTTTCTCTCTCTCTGTCTTATCTATAATAGCTCGCACGCCCGCCACTCGCTCGAGCAGGTATTTACACTACGCGGCTCGATTTGAATTTTCCTTAACACATATATACGAGAGAGGAACACGCGGTGACTCTTCTGTCTCTCTCATTATCGGTGGTGACGGCACTCAACACGGCGCGCGCGATTGTTTCACACGTGTATTTGTATAAGCACACGAGCACGCAGCCCAGTGTAAGTATCATACCGAACGGCCTTGAGTTTTGACTCTCCTCGCGTATACATATGCACAGTTTTCCCCGCCGCACAGGGCGTATATAATATGCCTTTCCTTATTTTTTTTCTCTATACCTATACCTGTTTTCGTTGGCGCTGTATGCGACACGTATGCGCGCAATTAAACGTAGCTGTGAGTAGATATACGCGCATGTTTTGTATATGTAGCCTTGGTGACAGTGTGAAAGATATATTGTAATGACACGCAACGATTGAAGCTGCGCAAGTACGACAACACGACCTTGCGCGATACGTGGAGTTTTTTAAAAACGAGGTGTTGGGGGCGGTTGACTAACCGTGTGTATATATATAAGGCAATGCAGGGGGCAATTATTGGAGGATCAGCTTTAAGGTGTTTGCAAGGTAAACAGGCGATACACGTGGATGAACTTATCATTGAAGATTCAGTTGGGGAATGTCTATCGCTTCCTGATGGTTTAGAACCTGTTATGCGCGCGTGGCATGTTGTAATTGTCGTAAACTCATGACGAGTAGGTCACTGGGTAATAATAAATACATAGTTAAGCAAAAACTTCACCTTCGAGAGGCGTCAGGATGCGTTTCATTAATTACACTCTGCTGTAAACATGCATTAAAAAAGAGTTCAACAATCTAATTTGCATAATCATCGAAGAGAAGTTAGATTTGCAAGAAAACTGGAGAGCAAATGATTCTTTCAATATAATTAGCCTGTGATGCATTCGACATCAGATCATGGCCCTCGTTATATTATTCACACTTTATTGTGAAATTCGGATCGCGTGCGACAGTTTGGCATCAATTCAATATCTTGATTGATAATTAAATATGACCGGGTAGGCAAATGAATAGATTAGCAAAGAATTCAAAGTAATATTGGAAGAGAAAATGAAATGGTACAGTTTTCGCCATCGTTCACACAAAGAACTAAGATGAAGAACGCATCACTCAGACATAATGAAAATTCAATGCGGTAGATGTAAACCAAAAAATAACTACCTTGAGTTATATATATCTATGATAATAATATCAAGTTATTAACATTATTTGTGCTATAAACTACATAATCCGATTAAGTTCATATTAATTTAAATCTTAAATTTTCCAGAATCTCAAATTAAAAATTTTAGGGTTATGTTTAATAGTCAAATGCTTGTCTAGCTTCTTCAAATTCCATCAATTATCAAAGTCTGAGTATTATTATAGTTTTGTGTAATTAATATTAAACTATGGGGTTCCAATGATGTTCGGGCATTGCTCCCAGTAGTTTTAAAAATATCATTTGTTGATGATAGTTTTCAAAACGTGTCTGCCTACTGAGTTCTTTCTTAAATAGATCAATTCATGTAATATATGAATAATATCAGACAGCAGCTTTCCTTGAATACGACACGTGTAGCATACCACTCTTGTTTTCTTATTACGCGTGTTCATTTCTTAGAAAAATAAGTCTAGCCAAACAATCCAATGAATCATTATTTGAATTTAATTGAATAAAAAAATACACATTCACGTGTTTGCTTAAGAAAAAACATCAATTAATTATTCCAACACAGCTTGTAGATGATATTTTTTCAAATATTGATAGGTGATTAGTTGATTTAGAAGAAATAAATTATATGCCTTCTTTTTAGTTTAAAATTTAGAGTGCCAGAAAGCTATTGGCTGTGAAGAAAAATAATTTTTTCCCGTAAGGATCACATGTATACTAAGGTTTACATATTTATACATTTAGACATATACATATGTACAAGGGGTCATTTTTTAGCTACTTAAGTCACGTCATTAACTCTGGATAACGATAAAGGAGAGTTGAAATAGTACATTACGATACATGTGCCTTAAGTAGCCCATTATTGCACGGCGTAATATTAGCGCCCAAGCGCAGCTCGCTGCGCTCGTGCGCTAACCTCGCGGTGCAATAATGGGCTACTTAGGTCACGGATAGGCGTGACTTAAGCGCGGGCTTAGGCCACACCGTGCTATAAAATAAAAATATTACACCGTTTTTGTTAAGATAAAAGTAATGCAAATATTAATTTTAAAAATTTGACACTATCATTGTGCGGCACTCCTCAAATCCCCTATATAACACTTATTTTGAAATTCATGATATGAACTTTGTATGTAGTTGATACACGATACAAGACACAAGTTTGGGCACTTTTAAAGGATTGTTAATCTTACTGTTGCAAATAGAAATTTAATAGAAATTAATACAATCTGGAACTATAAAGCGCAAGTTTAGTTATGACACCAATAAAACTCGAAAATCATTGTGAATAAAGGATAATGTTCTTAAGGCGTAGAAATATTAATAGTGTGAATGAAGAATAAAGAGTCACTATAAGTTAATTAAATTTAGTGTCCGAGTTGCGATAGTTAATAATTGTTGGCATAGAAAATTAAACAAGATGAAAACATAAGCAAAGGTCAGAAATTTCTAAAAATCACCGGAACTACGCTGCTGAGAGTGGGGGCAGCGTACGAACTACGTGCAGAGCGCCCGAAAGCACCCGAATAGCATAAAAGGTCAATATAGTGGGGGGACCACGCAGGGAGTGGGGAAAACACGTGACGTGCGAAGACTTGTGGGCTACGCACGCTCACTAGTAGTCGCGCTAGGGATGCTGATATTTGATAAAAATATCGATAATTGCTTATCGATATTATCAAAATGGCAAATATCGATTCGTATAATATATCGGGCTAAAAATATCGATTTTACTAATATCGATAATTTCAATGAGAAACTCAAATACAATAAATATTTATTCAAGTACCCGACTATCGCACTAGTAACTTTTTTTTATACATTAAATATTAAAATGAAAATCAAAACTAAAAAAAAATACAAAATTTTTTTATTCTACAAATATACATAGTATTCTTAGAAAGTTTACATAGTAATTTACATAGTGATTAGAATTAGAAAGCGTTTTTGTAAAATTATTATTATAATAAATACATTATTTAGTTATGTAAACAAACTAAAATACAATTTATTGCAAAACAAAGGTTACAATATTTTAGTAATATTTTTCATTTTCATCACAGCTTAAAACTTCTTTTAGTAATCTATAATAAATTATGTGAACTTTGAAATAATATAAAAATTAAAGTTTCCAATATTATAATAAATTTTAAAAAAGCAGTTCTTGAAAATATTTGAGGATCAAACGATTTCTATTTTGAGTTAAAATTAAGGCAACTGTTGAAAATTGCCGTTCTGATGGTACTGACGTAGCTATGATCGTTAAATAACGAATGGCTAAATTAGCCAATGATGAATTCGGATTCATTTTCCAAAAAACTAAAGGATCAGTATCTTTTGAGATTGGCGATTCATTTAGATAATACCTGAATTCTTCTGGCATCTCTAATCGGTTTTGTTTTTCTTTTAGCTGCGCTCGACCTTCTTTTAGTAGTTGTTAATGACAACTGCAAAAATCGTCATTTTTTAACTCAAGTTCTGATTATGAAGCTGGTTTGTAATTTTATTTATAGCATCAGCACACGCTACTTTATTTATGAAGTATAATTTTTTGAAACGTGGATCTAACAAAGTTTCCATAGCGATCGCAGATTTTCTTTCAATGTTGTCAACATGTTCTTAAATTGCTCTATTAATTTTGATATAAAATGAACTCCTATAGCAGTAAAAATTTTATAATAGGAATCGCTTGACTGCCAGTTACATATTTCTCACCACATATGATTTTTGTTACATTATAAAAAGGTTTTAATAGGCTTATTAATTCCTTCACAATCGGTATATCGTCTGCTGTAAGTATTGGAGGTGATTTTAGCAATAGTAACAAAATAGAAACAACCTTGTCCTATAGCAAAATAAATCTTTCTAACATTTTATAATCAGAATTCCATCGTGTTTTCACACTTTGGATTAATCTCTTATTGGTAAGTTCGCGCAGCTTGTTTAAAAAAACCTCACAATGTCTTTCACTTTTGTTAGAATTGGCTTTAAATCATCCGACATTTGTATTGCTGATGGAACTAGATTTAAAGTATGTAATAAACAATCTAAATATTTGTCGTCTCCAAAATCGTCCTTTATAGCCTTTTTTACATTTGAAGCATTGTCAGCTACTACTGCTACAATTGAGACCATACTAATTTTTCAATTCTCAACTATTTGTAAAAGCCATTTTTTCAAATTTTCAGAATTTTATTGATTTTGAACTAGAACATTCATATGATTCATACAATCATAATTAAGATACACTGTTATTGGCACAGTAAAAGTCACATAACAGTATGCATGTATACCAACCATTTTGCGCTTTTCTGCTGATTTATAAGTACTGAGGTCTTTAAAAACTTTCACGTCAGGATAATGAGTATGTACATACATGAGCTCGAAAATTGGATGTATTTCCTGAACTCTTTATGGTCTCGTTACATGAACTACATGTAGTAGATCCATCCAAGGCTTTCTTCATATACTTCGACACATCATTTTTTCTTCAAGCCACTAAAATTTCAAAGTTAATTATTATTAATCAATGTAATATTTTATAATCTAATATTTTAAAAATATATAATAATCTTAAGGATGACGGAAATAAAAAATAGGGAACTAGATATGCATACTGTTCCAAAATAACAATGGAGAATTGGAAGGTAGGAGGACTCTTGTTAATTCTATAGGAAGGCTGAACCTCAACCCAAGAATATAGATAAGTAAGCTGAAAAGAATCATATTATTCAATGAGTTGTTTTAATTTTAGCGAAAGAAGAAGTCTTGAAAATACACAAGCAAAACAAGTTTATTGTACTTTAAAGAGCAATAAACTATTTTTTGGTAGTGTTTTTCAAGATTTACAATAACAATTTTAGGACCTACCTTATTTGAAATTTATATTGTTTATTATTTTAATTTGGGCTTCGTACAATTTATCATGTATTTCTATGTTTCTAAACCAAACTAACAATGAATCTGAAGATTGTAACGTGCAAGTGCGGTGACCAGAGTAAGTTACCTGCTCAGTATAGCAGGTAAAGTCGCGCTCTTGAAAATTCC